>PVIU01006371.1:0-102687 GCA_004026605.1 Ondatra zibethicus
ACACACACACACACACACACACACACACACACACACACACACACACACACAGAGACAGGGACACGGACCTCTAGTCACTAGTAAGAAGCCCTTTATTCAACAGCACCATGGAGGTTTATATACCCAACAGTCAGGTGGGCCAACAGGTGAAAACCTTATCCTCTGATCCTCAAGGCAACACGTGCTTGTGAAGCTGAGCTGGTAAACAATTATGACACAGCGTTCAGTAACTCAAATCAGAAGGAAAGGAAAGATCTCTAACAGGGAAGAGCAGCTGAAGGCCAGGACCCCAAATGGTCCCAGCAAATAAAGAAGCTGCTTTTGGCCAATGGCTTAATAGAGTAAAGCTAGGCGGGAACTCCAAACAGAGCTATAGAGACAAAGTAGGCGGAGTCAGAGAGACACCTTGTGGCTGCTGAAAGAGAAAGATGCCTGCCACTGGAGCCCCCAGGAAGCTTTTGGAACCTTGACCGTAGGCCATGACCTCATGGTGATGCACAGATTAACAGAGATGGGTTGTTTTAAGATGTAAGAGCTAGCTAGAAATATGCATAAGCTAATAGGCCAAGCAGTATTTCAATTAATATAGTTTCAGTGTGATTATTTTGGGTCTGGGCGGCTGGGAGACTAACGAGCAGTCTCTGTCAACACTGGATGACATAGGGGTATATTTCCTAATGATGTCCTGCTTTGTCTTTAACAATCTCTAGCGTGTGAAAAGCACTAGCAAAATTACTTAACTGTCTATATGTCTGCA
The DNA here is from genome assembly GCA_004026605.1 of Ondatra zibethicus. Taxonomy (NCBI): domain Eukaryota; kingdom Metazoa; phylum Chordata; class Mammalia; order Rodentia; family Cricetidae; genus Ondatra; species Ondatra zibethicus. Next base: position 758 of record PVIU01006371.1, read on the forward strand.
AAACAGCATCAGGGACTTTGGGCTCAGGAACCAGACTATAGTCAGCAAGTGTATTCACTCCTTTGTGCAATCCCAATCATCTATATCTGGCTTGTTGAAGGTAGTCACCCAATGAGCATCAAACTTATCTGTCTTGTGTGACCTGTGAGAATGGTAGCATGCTAACTGAGCCAGGAAAGTAGGGTTGGGTGCTGAAGGGACATACAAGTAGCCCTGGGGAAGTTTGGATGGGGCACGCCTATGGTGTAACAATAGAAGGCAATGGTGAGCATCATGGTGAGAGTGATGGGCAAGCATGATGGTGTGCAAGGTGGTGACCTGGGTGCACTAACTGAGGTTGAAGAGAAGCTTGTATGAGGTACCATAGGCACAGGAACTCAGAGAGGTCAGATTTCACATTATATTGTGTAATTAGCTTACAAACTACTAGATTTCCATAAAGTTTCTTTGTATAGCCATAGTTTTTCTTAACTCATCACCCATCTTCCCTCTACTCAATGACCCAAGTATTCTTATCCCTTTCATAAAGCCTGTATTATACTCTCCCTCTAATGATAATTTGGGAGTGGGCGTGTAGGAAGACAGTAATTTCCACACAGCTTTGTTAAAGATCCTTCATATTAGTGAAACCTTCAGGCCTGCCTCACATCATGATTCCCTTCTCATCTTCACAATCAAAATGTTCAGCCTTAAGCATGGCTCCTTTCTGTTTTAATTTTACCTTTATTTTATTGTCTCCCCCTCCTTAATGCATCTGCCCGAGTGAGCCATTTCTAGTTTCCTGTTGTCCTTATGTCCTTTACATTAAACACATAAACAAAGGATTCAAATTTAGAACCCCATGAAAGAGAACACAGTGTTTAACTTTCTAGATCTAGGTCAAGTCACCTAGTCAAGTCAGTGTTTTTTTAGTTCCATCCATTTATCTGAAAATTTTACTTTGGTTGTTAGATGGGTGATATTTTATTGTGTATATGTACTACATTTTCTTTATCCATTACTTTGTTTATAGCTGTCTATGTGGATTCTATTTCCTATCTACTGTGAACAGAGAGACAATGAACAAGAAGGTACAAGTTTTTCTGTAGTAGGCTATTAAGACTTTGGGTATATGCTTAGGAATCATAGCTGGATCATATTTCTATTTGACTTTTAAGACTAATCTGATGCCTTCTTCCCTTTTTCCTCTGTTCTTTGTATATTCTAGACTCTAATATTTTGCTAGGTGAATAGCTGACAAAGATTTTCCCTGTTCCATGGGTTGCCTATTCACTACTTTCATAGTTTCATTTCCTTTTCATAGCTTTTTAGTAACGCCAGATCCTATTTATTGATTGTTCATATTATTTCTTGTGCTGCTATAGACTTATTCAGAAAGTCATTACCTATAAAGTTGAAGCATACTCCTTAGTCTTTCATTTAGCAGGTACAAAATATCAGGTATTAACCTGAGATGCTTGGTCCATTTGAGCTTTGTGCAGAGACAGAATGCAGGATGTTATTTCAATTTTCCTGTATGTGTTGGGATTTACTTTGTATTCTAATATGTGATCAATTTTGGAGAAAGTTCTGTGGTTAGCTGAAAAGAACGTGTCCTTATAATTCAATCAAGTGGAATGGAATTCTCTGTAGACCTTTGTTATCTGCATTTGATTTACAGTGTCTTTTAACTCTAGGATTTGTTTGTTTTTGACTGAATGGTCTGTTTTTGGTGAGAATTGGGCATTCAAATCATCTATTTTGACTGTGTTGGGATTAATCTGCAACTTTACATTTAGTAGTATTTGTTTTGTGGAAGTGGATATGTTCCTTCATTTAGAGTATATATGTTTGGAATTATAATTATTGAATTGTTCAGTTGACGAGTATGAAGTGACTGTGTTTAGTCTCTTCTGATTATTTTTGGCTTTAAGTTAATTTTTGCAAGGTATTAGAATAGCTGAGTCTGCTTATTTCTTAGTTCTATCTACTTGGGATAACCTTTTCCCTAAGGTAATGACTGTATTTGGTTATGAAGTGAGTTTCTTGGAGGCAGCAAAAAGGTGGATCCTCCTTTTAAAACACAATCTTCTAGTTTGTTTCTTTTTATTAAGGAATTAATTCCATTAATATTGAGTTATTACTGAAAGAAGTGTATTAATTCCTGTAATTTGGCTAGTTTTGTGGTATTTTCCTGGATCTTTTTTGTTAACTGTCCTGGAATTATTTATTCCTTGTCATGCCTTTGGTGTGCTTAAACTTCTCTTTAGATTGAAGTATGGATTTTAGTATTTTCCTTACTGCTATCTCAGTGGCCACACATTTATTTAGTCTATTTTTATTATGGAAAGTCTTTATTTCTCTTTCAATTTTAATGGATAGTTTTGCTGGGTTTAATAGTCTGGGTTGAAGTTTGTGGTCATTCTGAACCTGGAATATATCTTTCTGGATATATTCCTCTGGCTTTAAATATTTCTGTAGAAAAACTAGTTATTTTGATAGGCTTACCTTTGTAAGGGACTTCATTCTTCTCTCTTGAAGTTTTCAATACATATCCCACCTTAAATTCATGGATTTTAGTATTTTAGCTGTAGTGTGTGATTGGAGTTGCTATCTTCTTCACTTAGCGCTATTGCACTTCACGTTCCAGGGCAGGCATTTCTTTCTCTTGATTTAAGAAACTTTCGTCTTTTATTTTATTGAAAGTATTTCTAAGCTTTAGTTGGGACATTATTATACTTATTCTGTGGCAGTAATGAAGAGGTTTGATCTTTTTAATGGCATTCAAGAACTTCCCAGGGCTCCATTCTTGCACATTTATTATTGGTCTTTACCAGTTCCTTTGTCTTGTCCTCTACTCCTGATATGCTGTTTTCATCATGATCCATTCTGTTAGTAAGGGTTTCCATTGTGATTTTTTATTGAACATTTTATTTCCAACTTCAATTTTAATTTCCTTCAGCAGTTCTCTTTATTGAATTTATTTTGTTGTAACTTGGATTGACTACTTTTATGTAACTGGATTCTTTTTTGTTTTGCTAATGTGTATTCATTAATTCTTTGTTTGTTTGTAAAAACATAGTTATAATCATTATTTAAATTTGTTGACTGGAAGTTCTTCCAGGTTAATCTTACTGGGGCCATTACTACTGGACTGGTAATATTTGGAGAAGACGTCATCTTGGTTTTCCATATTTTTCTTCTTGCTTAGACTTGTGCATCTGGAGTTAGTTTGTTGGCAACATTTTCTTTCTTTTTATTCTTTTTAAAATTAATTTTTTCTTTCAGTGGAGGTATTTACAATAATCAGGAGAAGTCTTAGTCGCAGTAGGGCTGATGTTTAGTGCAGATGCTTTCTCTCTGGTCTTCCTCTGAGGGTCTGGTGTTGTTTGGGTCAACTGGGGCCTTGTTCCTGGGTCTGAAACATTCTCTGCATGTTGGAGAACTCATGATTATCAGTGGACCTTCTCTTGGTCAAGATCATTATGCACTTGGGGACTGTGGACTCTGCTGAAGTCTTGAAACCCCTGGGAAGTTTAGGACTCTCCACGCATCTGTAGGCCTTTCTCTTGCTCCAGCTCCGGTCCCCAACCTGAGTCCACAGCTATCCCTGAGCTGCTGTGAGATATACAACTCACCATGTGCCTGTGGGCCTAATCCTTACTCTGATCTAAATGATTTTTTTATGTCTAATGATTTAGGTTTGGATTTTTTATATTTCCAGGACACTAAGTTCTATCATTGAGTTATTCTATTTGAAAATTCTCTGATTTCTTATATCTATATGCTATATTCTTTTATTTGGCTTTTTTGGTTTTCTTTTTGTTTTTGGAGGCATGGTTTTTCTGTGTAGCTCTGACTGTCCTGCAACTCACTCTGTATACCAGGCTGGCCTCAAACTCACAGAGATATACCTGCCTCTGTCTCCCTAAGTGCTGTGATTAAAGGCATATATCATCACCAATGGGTTCATAAGACTTTCAAGAACACATCAGAAAAATCATTCACCATGAACAAGTAGGCTTCATCCCAGTGATGCAGGATGGTTCAACATACAAAAATCTGTCAGTATAATTCACCATATAACCAAACTGAAAAAAACGCACACACACACACACACACACACATGATCATCTCATTAGATGCTGAAAAAGACCTTGATAAAATAAAATACCCCTTCATGATAAATTTCTTCTAGAGAGCAGGGATACAACGAACACAACTAAACATAATAAAGGCACTATACAGCAAGGCAACAGCCAACATCAAACTAAATGGAGAGAAGCTCAAAGTGATCCCACTGGAATCAGGAATAAGACAAGGTTGTTGACTCTCTCCATATCTACTCACTATAGTACTTGAGGTCCTAGCTGGAGCAAGAAGACAACAAAAGGAGATCAAGGGGATACAAGTCAGAAAAGAATAACTCAAACTCTCACTATTTGCTGATGATATGTTAGTTTACATAAGTGACCCCAAAAATTCTACCAAGGAACTCCTAAAACTCATAAACACCTTCAGTAATGTAACAGGATACAAGAAAAATTAGTAGCCCTCCTTTATACAGATGATAAATGAACTGAGAAAGAAATCAGAGAAACATCACCCTTCACAGTAGCCACAAATAACATAAAACATCTTGGGGTAACTCTAACCAAACAAGTGGAAGACCTGTATGACAAGAACTTCAAATCTTTGAAGAGAGAAATCGAAGATGACACCAGAAAATGGCAAGATCTCCCATGCACTTGGGTAGGTAGAATTAACATAGTAAAAATGACAATCTTACCAAAAGCAATCTAAAGATCCAGTGCAATGCCCATCAAAATCCCAGTAAGATTCTTCACAGAAAAATATTCAACTTCATATACAAAAGCAAAAAACTCAGGATAGCCAAAACAGACCTGCACAATAAAGGAACTTTTGGAGGCATCACAATCCCTGACTTCAAAATATACTACAGAGCTACAGTACTGAAAACAGCCTGTTATTGGCATAAAAACAGACAGGAGGACCAATGGAATCAAATCGAAGACCAAGATATCAATCCAAAGACCTATGAATGCCTGATTTTTGACAAAGAAGCAAAAAATATAAAATAGAAAAAAGAAAGCATATTCAACAAATGGTGCTGGCATACTGGATATCAACATGTAGCAGAACGAAAATAGATTCATATCTATCACCATGTACAAAACTCAAGTCCAAATGGATCAAATACCACGATACTAAACTAACCACACTGAACTTCATAGAAGAGAACATGGGAAGTACACTTGAATGCATTGGCACAGGGAACCATTTCCTAAATATAACCCCAGTAGCACAGATACTGAGAGTAACAATTGCTAAATGGAACCTCCTGACACTGAAATGCTTCTTTAAAGCAAAGAACATGGTCAACAAGACAAAATGGCAGTCTACAGAATGGGAAAAGATCTTTAGCAACTCCACATTGGACAGAGGGCTGATCTCCAAAATATACAAATAACTCAAGAAATTGGTCATCAAAAGAACAAATAATCCAATAAAAAATGGGGTACAGACCAAAACAGAGAACTCTCAGCAGAGGAATCTCAAATGGCTGAAAGATACTTAAGGAAATGCTCAACATCCTTACCCATCAGAAAGATGCAAATCAAAACAACTCTTGAGATTCCATTTTACACCTGTCAGAATGGACAGGATCAAATACATTGATGACACCTTATGCTGGAGAGGATGTGGGGTAAAGGGAGCACTCCTCCATTGCTTGTGAAAGTGCAAACTGGTCCAGCTGCTTTGGAAATCAGTATGGGGTTATCTCAGAAAATTAGGAAACAACCTTCTTCATACCCAGCAATACCACTTTTGGTTATATACCCAAAGGATGCTCAATCATACCACAAGGACATGTGCTCAACTATGTTCATAGCAGCAATATTTGTAATAGCCAGACCTGGAAACAGCCTAAATGCCCCTCTACTAAAGAATGGATAAGGAAAATGTGGTACATTTGCAGAATGGAGTACTACACAGTGGAAAAATAATGACATTTTGAAATGTGCAGGCAAATCGATGAATCTAGAAAATGTCATATTGAGTGAAGTAACCCAGACCCAGAAAGGCAAGTATCATATGTACTCACTCATAAGTGATTTTTAGACATAAATCAAAGAAAAAAACCAGCCTACATTTCATTACCTCAGAGAACCTAGACAACAAAGATAACCCTAAGAGAGAGATACATGGTTCTAATCTACATGGGAAGTAGAAAAAGACAAGATCTCCTGAGTAAATTGGTAGTGTGGGGATCATGGGAGAGGGTAGAAGGGGAGGAAGGAGAAAGGGACGGGAGCACATCAGAATATATAACTCAATAAAATAAAAAAACTGAAAAACCCCCAAAAAGTCTTCACTCATTGTATTCCATGAGTTTGGTATGTTGTGTATTTATTTTGATTTCATTATAAGAATTAAAATTTCTTTCTTGATTTTTCAAAGACCCATTGATACTAATAATGTGTTGTTTAATTTTCACAAAGTTATCTGTGTTCTAGGATTTTCTCTTGCTATTAATATGTATTATTATTATATAATATGTATTCATTGTAATATGATATAAGGGATCATTTCAAATTTATATATTTCTTCAGACTTGCTTAATGTCTTACAAGATGATCTTGGAATGAAGTTTTGTCAGTTGCTGAGAGGAATGTGTCTTTGGATGGAAGATTCGACAGAGGTGTATTAAGTCCATTTGATGTATGATGTCATTTAATTCTTATAGTTTTCTGCTTATTTTTTATAAGACTTGTCAAGTCACAAGATTATGGTGTTGAAGGCACCCACTACTATTTTATTAGTTATGTGACTACATCTACTTGTATGTTTCATGAAATTTAGAGCACTTGTGTTTATACATATATTTAGAATCATAATGTTCTTTTAATGGATTGTTGCCATAATTTTCAAGAAATGGTTATCTTTATATTTTCTCACGGCTTTTGATTTTATGTTATTTTGTCAGATATTAAAAGTATGACATCTGCTTCTTTCCTAGATTCATTTCTAGAATACCCTTTTCTTTTTATCTGAAGGGTGATAAAAGGGGTCTAATTCCTTTTTTTACATGTGGACATAACAGTTTCCTCAGCACTATTCATTAAAGATGTTCTCTTTTCTCCAGTGTATGTGTTCATCACCTTTGTCAAATAGTAGATGGCTGTAGTTATGCATACTTACTTTTGGGTCTTCAAGTTTGTTCCCTTAATATTCAATTCTATTTTTATGCCAGTACCATGTTGTTTTTTACTACTATGGCTCTATAATATATCTTAAGATTTGTAATAGTAATTCCTCTAGTATTACTCTTTTTGCTTAAGATTGTTTTGGTTACTGCAGGGTCTTTTGTGGTTACATATCAATTTTAGGATCATTTATCTTATATTTCTGTGAAGAGTAAGATGGTGATTTTGGTTGAGATTGCATTGAATTTGTAAACGTCTTTTGGTAGAATGGTCATTTTCACAATATTAATTCTACCAAACCATGAACAACATGTATTTTTCCATTTTTTTAGTGTTTTTGTCTATTTCTTTATTCAGAGATTCAAAGTTTCATTTTAGATGTCTTTTTCCTTCTTAGGTTTATTATTAGATGTTTTATTTTCTTTCAGGCTACTGTGAATGAGTGTGCACCGGATGTCTTTAGTCATCTGAGAGGGGGAATCTCAATTGAGAAAATACCTCCAGAAAACCAGGCTATCAGCAGACAAGCCCATAGGGCATTTTCTAAATTTGTGATCAAAGAGGAAAGGCTTGGCCCATTCTGGATGAGGACACCCCTGGTCTGGTGGTCCTGGGTTCTTTAAGAAAGCAGGCTGAATAAGCCATGAAGAGCAAGCCAGTAAGCAGTACTTGTAATGGTCTCTGTATCAATTCCTGCCTCAAGGTTCCTGCCCTGCTTGAATTCCTGTCCTGACTTCCCTCAACATGAATAGTGATGTGGAAACATAAAACAAATAATCCCTTTTCTATTCAAGTTGGTTTTGGTTGTGGTGTTTTATCACAGCAATAGTAACCCCAACTAAGACAATAATGATGTGACTTTTGTCTTTAAGTTCATTTATGTGATTTATTACATGTATTAACTTGTGTATATTGAATCATCCCTTCATGGAATGAAGCCAACTGAGCCATGGTAGATAATCTTTTTGATGTATGTTTGTATTTGTTTGAAAGTCATTTATTGGGAATTTTAAAACCTAAGTTCATCATATATATTGGCCGTAGTTTTCTTTTTGTGTTGTTTCTGTCCCTGGTTAGGGTGCTAGAGTGATACTGGCTTCATGGAAGGAGTTTGGGAGCAGTGTTCCTTCTGTTTCTTTTGTTTTTATTATTAGTTTAAGAAGGATGGCTGTAGATTTTTTTTTTTCCAAAAAATTAGGTGAAATGCTCTTGAGACTCCACTGGGCCTGAACTTTTTTTGTTGTTGTTCTTGGAAGGTGCTTTATTACTATTTCAATTTTCTTTGTTGGGTTGTTCATTTTTCTTTATTTTTGGTGATTTGGCTAAATCTAGAAATCTGTCACATTTTTTAAGGCTTTCCAATGTAACAGAGTACAGGTTTTTAAAGATATTCCCTTATAATATTCTGAACGTCATTGCTGTCTGTAGTAATACCCTGTTCATTTCTTCTGCTATTTTAGGTCCTCTCTTTCTGTTGGTTAGTTAGGCCAAGGGTCTGCCACTCTTGTTAATCTTCTCAAAGTTTCAGTTCTTAGATTCATTGATTCTTGTTATTGTTTTATTTCTATTCATTAATTTTGCCGTAGATTTTTATTATATTTTGCCATCTGGGTTGGGTTTGGTTTGTTCTTGTTTTCCCATGTTTTTAAAATGATATCATTAAGTGATTTATTTGTATTCTTTCTGATTTTTTTTAAGTGTAGGCCCTTAAAGCTGTAAATTTACCTCATTGAACTGCTTTTAATGTGTCCCAGAGATTTTGTAGTGTTTTAATTTTTATTTAATTCCAGGAAATTTTTATTTCTTTTTTAATTTATTCTTTGACTCATCCATCATTTAGTAATGACTGTTATATCTCCATGGATTTGTGTGTGCTTACTAGAGATTTGATTGTCTTCTATGTGAAGTTTTGTTGGATTACGGTTAGATAGGATAGCTGAAGTTATTTCAGTTTTTCTGAAGTTGTTAAGATGTTTTTCTTTTGTTGTTCCGAGATGTGGTCTAATTTAGGGAAATCTCCATGTGTGTCCGTTGGTGTTTGGGTGCAATGCTCTGGAGCTATCACTTAAGGCCTTTTCACGTATGACGTCATCTAATTCTGATGTTTCACTTCTACTATTTTGTCCAAACAACTCAGTTATTAGAGGAAATCACTTCCTATGAGTTGGCTGATATTAATTTGTGTTTTTTGTCCAGTAGCACACCTTTTATGATACTGGGTGAGCCAGATTCAGTGCATATCCATTTAGAATGGCACGATCTTGTTGGTTGATTAGAGTGAAGCATCCTTCATTATCTTGTCCAGTTAGTTTTAATTTTGAAGTCCATTTTTCAGGCATTAAGAGAGTAACACCTGCATACTTTCTGATCTTGTCTGATTGGAGTCCTTTGTTCACCCTTGCACTCAAAGGTGATGCCTATCTCTGAAGCTGTTTCTCTTGTAGACAACAGATAGAAGGCTTTTGTTTTGTAATCCATTCAGTCAGCCTGTATCTTTTGATTGGATAACTGAGGCAATTAATAGAGTTATTGAAAGGTAGATGTTGATTGCAGTCTTTGTGTTGGTGATTCTTTTGGTGTTGTTGTTTATGTTCTCAGTTGTACTTTATATTTCAGTCATTATAGCTGCCTTAGTTTTCTTTCTCTAGTTTCTTGGCTATTAGGAATAATCCTCTCTCTATCCTACCTAATTTATATATTTATTTACCTGTTTGTTTATAAATGTTTGTCTGTTGGACTCAAATTCTTTTTAGACTTTTATATAATGGAAAGTTTTTCTTTATCCTTTAACTATGGTAGACTGTTTTATTGCATACATTAGCCTATGTTGGCCTTCATGGTCTCTTAGGACTTGGAATTCATCACTCTGGTGTCTCTTAGGTTTCATAGTTTCCATTGAGAAGTAAGTTGCTAGTCTCATAGGTTTTTTTTTTTTTAAAGTGACTCGAGGAGTTTTTTTCTCTTGCTGCTTCCAATATTCTTTTGAAAAAGTTTTTGCTTATTATTTATTTACTTTCTTATTTAACATCCCAACCACAGTTTCTCATTCCTCTCATCCAGGTCTTTTCTTCTCCCCCAACTTCCCATCTCCTTCCCCGCTTCCTGCCCCAACCCCTCCTCAGTCTCTATTCAGAAATGGGCAGGTTTCACATGGATTTCGACAAAACATATCATATCAAGCTGTAACAAGACTAAGCACCTTGCTTGGTATTAAGGCTGGGCAAGGCAACCCAGCATGAGGATTAGGGTCCCAAAGCCAGTAGAAGAGACAGCCCCTGTTCCCATTACTAGGACTCCCACGAGAAGGCTAAGCTACACAACTGTCACTTATAAGGAGAGAGCCTATGTTAGCCCCGTGCAGGCTATGACATTGTTCTGGGATTATTCTCTTAAATATATACCCATAATTAAAAGATTTGATCTTTTCACAGTGTCTTATATTTTCTGCATATTCCTTTCCTCTGCCTTTATTTTTTCCACTGGAGAGACTTGAGCATCTTGGAGTCCTGATACTATATTTTCATCTTGATTCCTTCTACATATTCATACATACATCAGTTCATCAGCTGAAATATTAGGTTTTTAAATTCCATTTTCATTTCAACTGGAGTTCTCTTCAATGCTTCTATCTCTTTATTAAATTCCAGCTTTAAACCTACATTATCTTGGTCATTTCTATCAGCCCATGTTTTTGTTTTCTTGGGCATCACTTAGGCATTTATTCTTTTAAAATTAAAGTATTTTTTATGTACACTGATCTGTTTCTTTGTGTCTTCTTTAAAGTTATTGAGTTCTTTGATGAAGTATATGATTTTTCCAGTCTGAAGGTTCATTTATGAAATCCAATGGTGAAAATTTCTATAAGGCAGGAGGATGTGGGAGTGGATGTTACTGGCTTGACCTTTCATATTGTTTGTATTTTCATGAAGAGATCTGGACATGTGGACTTCTTTTGTTAGTTCAGTGTATGATGTGGACAGAGCAATGGTCAGAACACAGGCTATGTGGGCTGGGTTGGGCCTAGAACTTGGATTTGGCTTAGGTGGATTGAATTCAGAACACAAAGCACTGGATTGCTATGCAGAGTACATGGTTGATGCTTGGAGATTGGGGGTAGATCTTTTGGGTTGGAAATGTGTTTAAGGTACAACCAGGTGGACCCACCCAGCTAGACTCTGGCACAGGATGTGTACAGTCCTGCTGGGTAGAGCGACTTGACAATAGTGTGTGAAGGACCTGTGGATTGGAGGTAGGTGTTGTCTGTCCTGGCCAGAGCCTGAAGGTTGGGGGCTGTGCAGGCAAGGGTGGCCAGACTAAGTTGGGATTCTGCTCTAGATCTTGAGCTGGATCAGAAGGATTGATGAGAGCTCATGGAGGGGCGGATCAGGCTGACTCATCCAGACAGACCCTAATGAAGCATCCACAATGGAATTTTGCTCAGCTGTGAAGAGAAATGAAACCCAAAACTTTTCAGGATAATGGATAGAATTAGAAACTATTAAGCTAAGTGTGGTAACATAAACCTAGCAAGACAAACAACACGTGTTCTCTCTCATATCTGGAGCCTAGGATTTGGTTTTTAGAATGGTATATTAATTTGGAGTATTTATAGGCATCAATGAATTAGAAAGAGACCACAGAAAGGAACAGAAAGAGGTCTTAAGAGGTTAGGGAATAATAGAATACTACTGGTGAAAGGTTTTAACGTGGATTGAAAGAAGAAGATGAGGAAGAGGAAGGGACTGGGGTGCATGAACCAAAACTAATACCAATGACATAAAAACCTTCTGGAAACCAATTATTTTGTAAAGTAACATTAAGAAACAGGTGTTTGAACACAAGTACTTTTCGTGCGCGGTTATTGCTTTCTCTAGAAGACATAGGTCATAAAATAAAAGTCTCAATGACAGGATATCTCCCCATGGGTTATTGGTTAGGGAGGCTCCAGAGGCCTTCCAAACAGCATAGCTTCTTGTTGTTGGCCTTGGTTGCCCACTAGAACTAAATAGTAAGACCCAATTGCTGAAGATGCAACCTGCTATGGTTGCAAGACATAGACAAATTAGACTGGATCTGATCTGAAAACCTCTTCTCAGAGGTTTGTGCTATCCATGCCATTGAGGGAGAAAAGCTATCAATGCTATTAGTGGTTGTGAACCCTGAACATTGTAGTACTGACTTGTCAGGCATCATGTACCCACTGGTACAATAGTAGAACCAAGTACATTTTAATTGGATTTGAGGCCTGCACCACAAGAGGGAACCCATGTCCAGTATAGTTAATCTGGTCAAAAGTCCTTGGCTCAGGGTATCTTAGGGCCCTAGGAAGTGAGTCTGTTATGCTAAACTGACATGCAGTCAAGCTTCATTCTAAACATTTATGTTTGTATTCATAGATTAGTGATACTCTCAATTTTTTTCTCAGAGAAACCTCTTTGTGCAGTGGGAAACTCTTAATACAATGATTCATAATTGGCCGCAGTGTTGAGAAAAAAATGCCTGTGAGTTTTCAGTTCTAAATGGGGGTGAGGAGGGGACATATTTTAGGGATGTGTCTGGAGGAGTTGGAGGGGGAAGTTTGGAGTAAATTGGATCAAGATTATCAAAGAATAAGTAAAATATACTTAAAAATTGTAAAGAGAATATGCCACTTTACATTCTGATAAACAATATATGAACGTCTCTGTCAACATTGAATTCTTCCTTTTAAAGCCATCCTAATCGCAACACTTCATTCATATTTGTGTCTAGTTTTCAACAACTTGAAAAGCACCGATAAACATGATATGAAATGGGAATGGATTGATGATTAAGATAACTGACATTCATAAACAAGTATCTATTTAAATTTTTTGTTTGAAATTACTTAGTAAAGACATTTTGTCTTCTATTTCTGTTATCTATCAGTATCTTTCTTGTATATATCAGAATTAAATAAAGTATTTTATTAATTCTTGTGGACTTTTTTTGCATCATGGATTACACAGAGTAACAAACATATATTGACTGTTAATAAGAATTATTTTAATGTGCTTTGATTTCATCTGCATATTTTTCTCATTTTCCCCCTTTGTTTCTGATTTCAGGCACAATTTTCTGCTTTCTCTCAAATTACAGGCTTTTCAGATAGGCATGAAAAGCAAAATCAGACAAAAAGCAGTATTCCTTTTCTTAGAACAGAGTGAAACATTAATGTGAGAACAGTCTGGAAACTCGAGAGTGGCTTCCTCCACAAATCCTCTTGCACAAATCAAATATGGAAATTCTCCATGAAGGAACATAAAGACAGATTCTCCAGTTTATATGGCATCTATTAAATACTATGTATTAGGTGTATACTATTTCTAAGTATTCTAATGTTTATGAAGAGAGGATTTTCATTGTGTAATGAAGTGAAACCCAGGAGACTTAATTAACACTTCTAAAGTCCCACACCTTGGTCTGTAGAGATGGTCAATGGTTGAGGGTGCTTGCTACCACCCCAGAACACCAGAATTTGGTTCTCAGTACTTCACATTGTGGCTCACAACACCTTTACTCCATAACTCCAGCTAGATGGGATCCAATGCCTTCTTCTGGACTCCTTAGGCACAGACATAGTAACGCATGAAGGCGTGCGCGCGCGCGAGAGAGAGCAAGAGCATGTTGCACAATAATAAAAATAAAAATATATCTATAAAGTCACACATCTAAAAATAACAAAGCAAAGACATATCCCAACATGGATTTGATTATGGAGAACATATTTTTACTTTCTTTGTCTTAACATTCATATCTCTCAAACACATTCAGCCACTGTTCTGAGGAGCATTTCATTGTCCAGGTTTTGGAGTTGTAAAGAAGGCAGCTCAAGACAAGTGTCTCATATAGTTGTAATTTTGTTGTTGTTATGTCTCTTGCTGACCAAACCTTCCCTAGTGCCTGGAACGCAGCCCTCGCTATCCCTATCTGCCTCTTGATGTCTGAAATAGTTCCCTCCTTTGAACTGAGGTTTCCTTCCAGAAAGACAAAGGTAGCACTGCTTGAAGGTGTTCATGGGATAAGGCGAAGAGGAAGGCCCAAAAATGCTGGGCAGACAGCACAAAGGAAGACTGTGGGACCGTGGGTGGGACAGTGACACAAGCATCTAGGACTGCCCAGGACAGGGACAACTGGAGAACCGCCATACATGGGCTGCCCATGCATGCTTAAGCATTGTCAGGGCATAAATGATGATGAATATTCATATAGTACTTAGTAGTGGTCAGTTAATATCCCCTCCACGCTTTTTATACTATGCAAATGTGTATAGAAATGTTATAATTTTAAAATATTTTGCGGCAACAAGCTCATGATACTACAGCAGAGAACATTACCTGTTCAAGACAGACATTGGGAGGAGCACTGACATCCTTCCAAAATGTTGAAATGCTTGAAAAGATCAAAAAGAGTTCAAAGTGTGCAAAAAAAACTATTGAAGACTTACAGGTGTACTTAAAACTCAATATGTAATTTATAGCCCAGAAAATTATATAGTGGGCTTTTAAATATATTGTCAGAAAATAGAACTTCAAAGAGAATGAGAATATATTTATGTATTTTACAATATTCCCGAAGGCAACTGAGGCCAATCCAGACTATCACCTATACAGGACAGAGAACATTTACATTATTTTGGCGTGTGACTCACACCAGGGCTCAGTGTTAGATGTCTTGATCCAGGATTAAATAAATGTGATTGGTTCCATCCATTTGCCTGCAAATTTCATGATGTCATTGTTCTTTTTTCCACTGAGTAATGTGCCATTATGTAGATATACCACACTTTTTTTTATCCATTCTTTAGTTGAAGGGCATCTAGGTTGTTTCCGGTTCTGGCTATTATGAATAATGATGCTATGAACATAGTTGAGCAAGTGTCCTTGTGGTATGGTTGACCATCATTTGGGTATATGCCCAAGAGTGGTGTCACTGGGTCTTGAGATAAATTGATTCCCAGTTTTTCTGAAAAGCCTCCATACTGATTTCCAAAGTGGCTGTACAAGTTTGTACTCCCATCAGCAGTGGCGGAATGTTCCCCTTACTCCACATCCTGTTCAACATAGACCATTATTAGCCTTTTTAATTTTGGCTATTGTGATCGGTGTAAGATGGTATCTCAGAATAATTTTGATTTGCATTTCCCTGATAGTTAAGGATGTAGAATACTTCTTTAAGTGTATCTCAGTCATTCGAGATTCTTCTGATAAGAATTCTCTGTTTAAATCTGTACTAGAAAAAAAAATCATCCTGAGTGAGGTAACTCAGACCCAGAAAGACAAACACAGTATGTATTCACTCATGAGTGGATATTAGATATCCACTTATATAGCAAAGCAAAGGATAACCATTCTATAGTCCTCAGCTCCAGAGAAGCTAGAAGAGGGAAGGGGATGGGGGGAGTATGGGGAAGGGGATGAGGGAATAGAGGGAAAGGGATGGGGGAATAGAGGGAAGGGGATGGGGAAGTAGAGGGAAGGGGATGGGGGAATAGAGGGAAGGGGATGGGGGATGGAAAAATGAGGGATCAGGATGGTGGAGTTGGGGGTGGGACAGAAGGGGAGAGTAATGAAGGAGACATCTTGACAGAGGGGGGCACTATGGGTATATGGAGAAACCTTATGCCAAGGAAACCCCCAGGAACCCACAAGGATAACCCCAACTGACTCCTAGCAACAGTAGAGAGGGTGCCTGAACTGTAATCAGATTGATGACTACCCTTACTGTCATCATAGAGCCTTCATTCAGTACCTGTTGGAAACAGATGTTGAGATCCACAGCCAAGCACTGGGCAGAGCTCAGAGAATCCAGCTGAAGAGAGGGTGGAGGGATTATATTTTGATTATTTTGTGCAAGGGTCGGGGGGGGTCAAGATCATGATGGGCAAACCCACGGAGACAGCTGACCTGAGCTTGTGGGAGCTCACGGACTCTGGACTAACAGCTAGGGAGCCGCACAGAACCAACCTAGACACTCTGTATCTGGGTGACAGTTGTGTAGCTTGGTCTTTTGTGGGGCCCCTAGCAGTGGGACCAAGAACCATCCTTGATGCATGAGCTGGCTCTTTGGAACCTATTGCCTATGGTGGGATGCCTTTCTCAGCCTTGATGCAAGGGGTAGGAGCTTGGTTTTGCTTCAACTTGATTCCCAAGGGAGACTTACCCCACCTGAATGAAGATGGAGGAGGAGTGGATGGGGGTGGGGAAGGTAGATTGGGGGGAGGGAATGGGAGAAGAGGAGGGAGGGGAAACTGGTTGGTATATAAAATAAGATAAAGAAAATAAAATGAATGTGACTGTACTCGTGACTTCAGTGTCTACTTGTGGAAGCAGCGACATGACTGGGAATCATTTTCACTCTGAGTAGTACTCCAAAGCCCTGTAATTGACAGAGCTGTTTAGCCATAGAGACAGTAAGCCCTCCACAGTATTAAAATAAACGATGACCTCGCTACTCACACATCCTCACCAATGCATTAACTGACATTCCAGCAAAAGCAGAAGCATCTGTTCAAGATTCCTATCCAGTAGGTTGTATTTGATTAATGTTCTTGAGGCAGGCCAGATATTTTCAGGCTTTTAGCTAACTCTGCCAGATCTATCTAAATACAATAACTTATCTAATTGTAGCAAGGTTTAGAGGACTTGTAAAAACTTTATTATTTAGACAACCCCAAAATTTTTATACTTGTTATGCAGGATTCATTAAACAATTGCATCATTTCTAGAATATTCCAAATCAAACCGTACCGAAAATCCTTACCATATGCCCGTTTTCACAGGGCAAGGCTTTTAGTTAGCATACAAAAAGAAAAGAAAAGAAAAAAGAAACAAACAAAACCCCACATCTGTGTTTGTTTATTGCAAGTATAAATATTTGAAGAGGGGGAAGAAGCCTCAAGTATAAGTGAAGCAGCTCTCTCGGCACCCTGTTGCTGGAGATAAACTTTATGGAACTCTTTAGTGTGAACACATATGAACAACAGAAGAATGAGCAATTTTTTAAAGATGTTGTTTGTTTTAAAAGTTAATGAGGAATGTTCTCTTCAGGAAGAAATTATATTTGCTTTTCGCTGGGCAACTGATGTTCTAAAAACCACTCCAGCAGTCTGACTCCCTGCCATCACATTCTTAACTGGAGTCTGCAGAAACAAGTTTAGCAGATCTTTAAAAATTATAAAAATGCATGAAGACAGCATATCTGGAAGAAGGACCTTGGGTTAGTTTTAGAAGTGTGGCTTGTGCAGAACGGTTTGCTGCCAGCTCATCAGGTTTTCTTTTTCTTTGCATTTTTGTTACTTTTCCCTTGCAAATCATTGTTTAACTATGATAAATGGTTAAATAACAGCAAAGCATAGATGAGATTATGATAAAGCTTGCTTTGAAAGCTTATTAGCTAACCTATTATGATTTCATTTTAGCAAGTAATTGGGTGGGAGAAGATACAGGGGCTGAGGCTTCCTCTGCTATAAGTCAAGGTATAAGTGGAGTGTGCGTGCGTGTGTGTGTGTGTGTGTGTGTGTGTGTGTGTGTGTAATGAAGTACACATAGGCCCGTTGGAAATTCTGATTCAGAATTTGGATATGTAGATATATCAGACTCAGTCCAGATTAGAATTCTTACAATTGAAATAATAGAATCTAAGGTTTATTTTTTAAACATGTTTAATCACGTTGATGGATACCATAGGCGTTTCTAATCTGTAAAGCAAAATCGAGTATAATTAACATGGGGAAGATGTTTGTTTTAGTCAGGAGAGTCCAAAACAAAGCTTTTTGCCTTTTGTTTTTGCAGGAGACCTTGCTCAGTGTACAGTACCTCCTGTGTAATCACTGTACTGTAAGACTGCACCTGGCATTTTGCTCAGGTACGTTAAGGAGGTAACTCAGCTTCATTACTCTGCTTTTGATGAAAATGATGCCTAAAATTTTCAGTATCTATAAGAAGTCATGAAGAGTGTCACTGGCTAAGCTGTGTGTCTACATTGTGCATATGCTTTTATTTGTCTGTTCTTTTGATCATCAAGAAAATGGTTGTGATGGGAATAGATACATGGAAAAACACACAGAGACATCTGGGATGTTAATGGATACACGGAAGAAAGTTTTTCTAAATTAATGCTTGAATCCAAGACAGTTTGTTGCTTGCATGAGTTTAATTTCATGCACAAAATAATAAATTAAAACTTCCTTAAATATTCCCACATGGTTAGCATCAGAAGACAAATGAATTACAGTTCTTTCTCTCCTCAGCTTGTTGGCTTAGGGTAAGGTAATTTTGTTTCTATGCCCCAGTTTCTACTGCTGTAAGGTGAAGAGGTCCTAAGAACTAATGTCTAACATTCTCTGAAATTGAACACTTTGTGATTTCTCTTTTAAGTGTGTGTTTTTGAGAATCCTGCTTTAGTTCACATACAGCACATTTCAGCCAGAACCAAGTATCAACCACAGTTGAATTTATCCAACTTCATGTGTGTAACTACTGTGTTAGCTGCAGTTCCTTGTGTCCCATGGGTAAGACGTGCTCCACCATCAGCTGCTTAATCCTAGATCAATGGAGCAGTTGGCACTTATGACGCAAAAGCTGAGTCTTCAAAACCAAAAGTGTTTGATCATAAACTGTGACATAATATTTATGACATAATATTCATGACATAATATTTAACTTTTACTGAATTCTGAATTAATGGAAGATAATATTTTGTCACATGTCAGTAAGAAGTTCTCACTGTGAAAGGTTCTTAGGTGATCTATTGCACAGCCCCAGGGCTACAGGGTGCATTTCTTGAGAGTTCTACTTAGCATTGGGGTTCATCTTTTTAAATGTAAAACAACCATGTTTGCTAAACTTTTGCTATTTTACATTATTCAAATGGGTGTTAGACTAGAAGTCTGCCATCCCAACTCCTTTTTAAGTAATTATTTAAACTTTGTCAAGGCATGCAACACCCCATGTTTTAGAAATCCTGCATACTAGATGAGCATGTGATACTGAAACTTTACAGAGGTTTGTGATGTTCCACAGTAGTAACCTTACACTTCCTTCTTTATAGAAAGAGCTAAAATGCTTCACCCTCCAACAATTTCTATAAATCCTTAAGGCAAAATCAATACAGATAAAGACCTGATATCTCATTACAATAGCAATGAGAATGGCCATGCGTCTATTAGTACATATGTGGATGTTCCTAGGATAAGCGATTGTCACAAAAAGCAAATACAAGTAAAATAATTAGAATGCCTGAAAATCATTTGCGTATTTGTTAAAGAAAGCTGAGTCACTGTTGCTTCTACATTATTAAGAAATATAACTGTCTTGGTACTTTTTTTTTTTAAAAAAAATTAAACCCAGAGCTTTCTTCCATTTACATAAATAGAAGAAAGGATCTTTTCTTTTTGCAATAAGTCTGTTCTGCTATGGAACATTTATTCTTCTGTATCAATGGTCCTAACTACCACCTGAACTTTGTGCTAATGTTTTCAGCTACAGGCTCAGATTCATTTAATTCTCCATTTTCCAAATCATTAAAATTAGGTCCCTTTCCTGAAGGTTTTCCAACAAAGAGAAACCCAGTTCTCTTTAATTAAATCCAGTGGCCTGAAACACCAAAGAGATGTAAACTCAGGGGATTCCAACAGGAAAAGGCTGCTAGATCAAAGGGAATGCTTACATGGTAACAAGATCTGAACATGAGTTAGAATAATCTTTGGAGAAAAAGCAAATGAACAAACGTAAGGTCCTGCAACCTTCCCTGCAAAATGAGACTGCACCGTTTGCTGCACACAGGACTTAGAGAAAGACATGCTTCACCTTTCTGAGCTCAAGTGTCCTCATCTACACTGTGGGATGATGACACCTGCATCTCGTTTTTTTTTTTAATTTAATATAATATTGGGATGAAGAAAGAACCCCAATTAACATTTGGTCAGTGTCTAATTTCAACATCTTCTTGGTGGCTCATCTATCAGTCTTTTTGGGTATAAGATCCTCAACTAAATAGTACCATATTCGTGTTTCAAATAAGGAAAATAAAATAGAAAGAAGTTGAAAAAGTAATCACTGCATATCTAGCTTTGCATTCTTAATCAACACAAGTGACACTGGACATGCAATGACTCTACTTGGAGAAATCAGATGGATGTAATTAAAGTTTCGACAAAGTGCTGTCTGTGTGTGCATGGTGTAGGAGCATCTCTTGGAGCATGGGTACCAAATAGTCCCTCTCATTTTTGAAGAACGTTTCCTCACTCTAAGCTACCATCACCATCAGTTGCCAATAGTTTCTCAGCAAGG
This sequence comes from Ondatra zibethicus, assembly GCA_004026605.1. Lineage (NCBI taxonomy): Eukaryota > Metazoa > Chordata > Mammalia > Rodentia > Cricetidae > Ondatra > Ondatra zibethicus. Next base: position 21,276 of record PVIU01006371.1, read on the forward strand.
ACTGAGACTTCAAGAATGCATATATTTTAATGACAATCATGGTAGGAGAAATGGACGTGTTTATCAAATTGACAAACAAGATGAAGGATTCCTAAAAAGGAAGCAAAAGATCTCACTAGCTTCACAGAGTAATAAGACTAGAAACTATCATTTCTCCAATGCCAGTGAGAAGACTGAAGGAATGGGAAATAAAATCTACTCGGAAAAATCAGATGGATGTAATTAATGTTTCGACAAAGTAAACATATGTCTGAAAGAGCTACTTATAATAGTCTAATAAAATAAAAAACAAAAGAATCTGGAGAACAAATAAAATATTGTACAACTCCAACAGTAAAATTTGTAAGTAAAAGTGAGTACAATGAAAAAATAAGAAAATAAATATGTATTTGTGGTTCCTCCTGAGCTGGGGACATGTAAATGCATGAGGTAGAGATGAGAAAATGGAGTGAATCTGCTTGCAAGGTGTGTAGACACGTTCAAGCAGTTCTTAAAGTAACAGGCAACAGCAGCAATTTTATAATGAAATAAAATATTTCTACAGATCACATCTCTAGTTACTTGGAAGAATTTAAAAGCTCACTTTTTTTTTTACTACTTAGGATAGTTATAATAAATCTCAAATCTTTAAAAAGTGTATGGAATTATGTACACATCTATAGAGACATAAAAGTAGCTGTGGTACTGTGTGAAAAGGACCTGCAGGAAGAAGGAAGAGAGGATGGTAGAAGTGAATAACCTTATTCACACATTTAATCCCAGCACTAGGAAGTTGGAGACAGGAAGGGATAAGGCAACCCTTTTCCTTCCTCCCGGTGGTTGCGCGTTTACACAGCTTCCCGGTTCCCCCTCGGGGCCACCCGAGAGCGCAGAACTTCCATTAAATCTGGATATTTCTTAATTTGGCTTGTTTTGATTTGGTTTGATTGGGAATTTTGCATCGGCGGGGAGCTCGCATTAGGAAATATTCCTAACAGTAATTATATTAAAATCTCTAAAAATTAAAAAGACATCTAAAAAGGCATGAAAGTAAGAGCAGATTGTGTTGCTTCCAAACAACAAAACGGTGAAGTCTCCAAAGGCAGCAAGAGAGTTTTAACAAAGGAAGATAGTGGCTCATAAATAAAAAAAATTCTACCCATTAGACATTTTTTTTTAAAATAATAGGTTGAATGAGCATCAATGTCTGGTTCTTGCTGCAATTAAAGGTGTTTTAGAAGTATTGTGTGTTTAAGTTATTGACTTATTTTGGCAATTGCATACCTAAAGAACTTAGCAAGTAATTTCTACAATGCATATTTTGTTTTGTTGAATACATGCATACACAATAAATCTCTCTCTCTCTCTCTCTCTCTCTCTCTCTCTCTCTGTGTGTGTGTAATATCTATACCATATACCCTTGTTGATATTATACACACATTATGAATTCACCAAGAACTTTGGCTCCAAATAATTGAGAAGTCCATTATATTGTCAACACTGCTATTTTATTTCTGTTTATTACATTCTGCATCATTAGACAACTGTAAATTCTTTCCTTCAGACAGTCCTTATATATCCATATGCTCAATCTTTATTTGCTGTAATTTACTCATGCTATAAGCATAGTATTTTAAAAATCATATGCTAAAACAAGATAACATCTATACTTAGAAGATAAAGCTCAATAAATTTTGAATAGATAAAATGTCATGCATTTTGGGTTGGAGAGATAGCTCACTCAGTGGTTCAAAGCACTTGTTCTTGCAGTGGGGGCAGGAATCTACTCCAGAACTCTCGTGGTGCCTTATAGCCATCCAATAAATTCAGTTCTGAAGCATCTAGTAGTCTGTTCTGAACTCTGTGGGCATCAGGGAAGCACATGTTACATACGTGTAGAGGGCAAAACCCTCATACTCATAAATCTGAAAACTTTTTAAAAATCTAATCACTTTGATTAGAATAAAACAAAATAAAAAGACAGCCTTTGCTAGAAATGCTATTTATAACAACAATCTTATCCACGTGTTTATAAAATACAGACTGAGTTTTATTATACATTGTTTATAAAATACAGACTGAGTTTTATTATACATTGTATTAGTCAACTTTTGTCAACTTGACACAGACTAGACCCACCTGGGAAGAAGGAGCCACAACTGAGGAACTGCCTCCATCAGATTAACCTGTGGGCATTAACTGAGATATATGTTGGAGTTTGATAGCTCTAAAAGGCTAACAGGTGAAGCAAACATTGACGAAAAAGTTTAGACCATCTCTACTTATGCATTTTTCAGCCAAAGCCAACTTCCTGTAGGATTCATCCTTAGGCTTGTCAGTGTCCAGCCCCTCCGATCTCCCTAACTGCCTCTCTGGCTATCCCCTCACCCGGGGGCTTTTGTTGGTCAAAGGGAAGATCCAAATTCTCTGGATGTTCCCTCCTCTCAGGCCACCAGGGAATCTTAGTTTTTAATATTATATTGTCTGTCTAGATGGCACCATACATTGCCCTTTGAATCATACAGTATGAGAAAATAAGATTTCTCTCCACTGCTGACCCATCCTTTAGAGGAATCACAAAAACTTACAAGGAGGTTTATGGCTTTTGAAAATTCTGTGCTTGTTGTTGGCTTACCTTTTGGAACTGCTTTTTGGTCTTCCTGTCCATCATACAATTGCATGCAAGGTTGTGCTTGGTATGTTTCTTTGTCAAAAACAGTTGTTCCTAATTTTTCTGATACTTTCCTGCTGTAGGACAATGGTTTTACCCTGTAAAGATTTATTTCTCATATTTGTACTTGTTTGAGTTTAATAAAATGCTGATTGGCCAGTAGAGAGGCAATGAGAACAAGAGAATTCTGGGAGGAGGAAATAGTAAGTCTAGAGTCATCACCCAGACAGAGAGGAAGCCAGACACAGAGCAAGTAAGATGTGACTGTCTCGCTGAAAAAAAGTACCAAGCCACGTGGCTAACACAGACAAGAATTATGGGCTAATATAAGTTATAAGAGTTCATAAGAAGCATGAACTAATAGGCCAATCAGTTTACAATTAATGTAGACCTCTATATGTTTATTTGGGACTAAACAGCTGTGGGACCTGCTGGGACAGAAACCTCAGTCAACACTTTCCCACCAATTCATGGGTTTCTAAAGCTTTTCTTCTGCTTCTCTCTTTAGATTAAAGTGCATTTTACTTTAGTAATATGCTAAGAATAGTGTGAATAGTAAGAATACTATGGCCTTCTCCTCCACCAGGTCATACAGGAACATCTTCTAGTTTGCCATGTTACCTGGAAATCTGCACCATGCAAGTTTTATCAGAAGACTAAACAGACTGTTTCAAAATGGACTGCAAAACAATCTGAACCCTTATTAACGATAAAACATTAGAAACTAGCTGGGTGATGATGGCACATACCTTTAATCCTAGCACTTGGGAGACAGAGGTGGGTGGATCTCTGTGAGTTCAAGGCCAGCCTAGTATACAAAGTTAGTTCTAGGATAGTCAGGGCTACACAAAGAAACCCTGTCTTGAAAAAAGAGACAAGACAAAACAAAAATATTAGATACTAGGACCAGAAAACAATTTCAAACATTTCTAAAAGATGTCTATTAGGTATCTATATACAAAATTATTTAGTAAAAATTCAATATAGCCAGGAATGTCAAAATGCTGCCACCTGAAGCCTTAACTAATTTTTCTTTACCAATAAAAGATTGGGAGTCAGATATTGGAGTAAGAACCTGAAATATCAGAGAAGCAGGAGAGCAGCCACCAGTGACTTCCTACCTCTTCCATTCCTTCCTCCAAAGGGGACCAGCATCCTTTCTCAGCCCTGCCTTACTAGTTCCTGTCTCCTATCTTCTATAGTCCCCCAATCCTCTGTTTGATCAGCTAGGGTCTAGCTCTATCCTCTGACTCTAAGAAAGCTTTATTTGCCAGACACAATCAAAACATCATACATTTCCTCATTTTTGTCTAAATAAGAAATGAAGGTTTTAATTAACATAGTAAAATGATGTACAGTAAGTACAACAACAGTACACAAATATATACAGATAAGAATTACATTAACAATGCCCAGTCCGTTTGCATTTGGCAAAATCAGAGAAAATACTCCATTATTTATCCTATCTTGGTGAGTCCAGAGTTTTGTACCTAAATTACTTTATATCCTACTTGCATTACCAACTCAAAATTAACTTTCTTTGTCTTTCAACCTTATGCAGTTTACACCTCTTTTGCCAGTTTCTTTTCCAGATTTGGTAACAAGGAAAACAATAACTATAATTATGTAGTCTTCAACTACATCAGAGACCTGAAAAGGATATAACATTACCTGAATAAACAGGAAATGCAGAGCAAAAAACTTCCAAAATTAAGAAATGACAGAAACAGCTGACTGCCTGGACAGTCACTCAAGTTTCCTCTGTAACTTTGAGGCATCCATATTTAGCCTATTAGGCTGAGAATATCAGACATACTTTTCTGTGAAGCAGGAATTTTGAAGGACTTTCCTACCTTGCTTTGGCAAAGTTCAGCAATCACTTTCTTTTGTGTCCTGCTTGTTCAATTTGGGCAGCATAGTGTCAGCAGTCAAGACAAGGGCAGTTTCTTGACCAGTGGCTAACTTTTGCCACAAAGAAAGTAAACTCCATGTGGAGTTTCTTCAAGGACCATCATCTTCTCTAAAGTAGATTAGTGCTGCTAGGAATAGACATGTCTCATTATCATAAAAACATTATGTTATTAAAGTATCATAAATGCCGTATTCTTTAGATCTCTGAAGTATTTGAAGATAACCTGCCTATCTAGAATATATCTCTGTTTCATCTTGAAAACATACTTAATATATCTACAAGTTGGATTGTAATAGGTGACTATTAACCTACATTTCTTTATTATCCTAAATAGTTTGTAAAAAATGATAATGGCACTGGGATTTGATTCTACTGCATGTACTGGCTTTTTGGGATCCTAGTCAGTTTGGATTCACACCTTCCTAGGTCTGGATGGAGGCGAGAGGGCCTTGGGCTTCCCACAGGGCAGGGTAACCTGCCCTCTCTTAGGACTGGAGGGGAAAAGGGGAGGGGTAGTGGGGAAGTGGGAGGGAAATGGGAGGAGCGGAGGAGGTGGAAATTTTGAATGGTACTATTTATAATGCAATAATAAAAAATTAAATGTGAAAAAAATAGTTTGTAAAAATAACTTTCAAGGACTGTAACTTTACATTTCATTGCTAAATGAGCTGTATAGTGCAATATTTGTACTCTTGAACAAGAGTAGAAATGTATGTATAGTATGTTTTAACAAAAATAACCTTAAATTTGTATAAATATATAAAAATATCTTAAACAAGAATAGAAACATATATATATAGTATAACAAAATGACCTCACATTTGTATCAATCTATAAAAATCCATATACATATTCAAATATTTAAGATTTAGTAGTTGCTTTTTTGGTTTAAACATGGACTCAATAACCTATCCTTTTATCTTATCATATATCTACATATCCATTTTTTTCTTTTCAGAACAGAATCACCGAATCTAAAATCCTTTGTTCAGTTTTTTTTTCCTGATCGTGACCAATAACAACTTATAACCAATCTCTTTAAACAATGAGAAATATCCATAACCCACAGAATGACAAAAATCCACTCATTATATATATTGGGAATGTGGTATTGTTCTTACAATTACATCCTATTGTCTGGGGACAATGAAATCTTTAGGGGACCTGGAGAACAGTGTGATAATTGTCAAGTCCTGGGAGAGGTAGCTGAATTGTTTGTTGTCCAATTTCCATATAATGGGAAAGTGCAGGGCTTATATCAAGTCCTGGCTAGAGTAGTTTGTGAGATTGAACCATCTCAGCTAGCCACCTTGAAACTGTCCTGAGAAGTTTGGGTGGTGTTTGTTAACTTAGTGGCATTACCACAATCCAGGTGGAATCATCATTATGGGGCTCCATCCTCCTTTTGGAGACTTCAAAAATTACTGTTAGACATGGTCATGGTTCACTGCAGAAAACTTAAACATTTTAAATGTCATATGCAGCATACATCAAAGAGGTTAAAGGACCATAATTTGTTATGTACATCCAGACTACAAGAACTTAATCACTAGTTACCAGATAGAGACTCAAACCTGAAATCATGTACAGGAAGATAGATGAAGCTTTTTTCTAGAATTAGTTAGTACTCTTTATAGATGACCATTAATATCATGACAAAAAGTTGAAGAAATGTCTATATTTTACAAATTTTGATGTAGTATTTATAACTTAAGAAAAGTTTTAAAAAGTCAAAATAAAGCCAAAGAACTATGAGATTAGTGGCAATAGAATAGTCCATTAATTTTGGTTTTTCTTCTGTTCCATAATTGATGTGAGACAAAGATTTTGGAGTTTTCTTTACCAAGCATGATTGGGTTTAGAGAAGGAGAAAGTCATGCTCCAACTCAAAAGCCATCTTTAAGTTTTTATTGGACTGGGACTACAAAAAGACCATTTGCATTATATATCAATAGAGAACAGCAGAAACAAACATTTGGGAAAATTTATGAAATTTTATCCTGTTGGGAATGTGATAAGCCAATAGGTCAATTTACTCTTTTTCTTGCGACTTTTTCTCTGGACAACTCATCCTTTTTCTTCAGATGTTTCATTTTTCCAGTGGTCTTCAGATTCCTTAGTTGTATGTTTTCTTTGTCCCAGAAAGGCAAAAACAAAACCCTTCACCAACCCTAACTTTGGGGAGGTTCCCTTTGGCAAGTTATAGCTGATCAAATGAAAAGTCTTTGGTAGTTTTATAAGTTAGTTAAGGTTGAATGGTCATGCTATTTTATGAACTATTACTTCTTCTAATCAAGATATCTCTCTTGTTCGAATCTAATCTTTATCAATTTTGATGGTATCCATAGCTTTTATTCTTCTGCGGAAACAAAAGCAAAACTCTTCTCCAATGTTACATATATCCTGGTTTCCATTCTGAGGTCAACATGTCTTTAAAATATACAGACTGATTCAATTCAGCAGTTTTTTTTATTATCCAATGTCTCTCTACAACCATTTTTCCCTTTTCATTAGCATTTAGAAAATTTAAAGTTAATAAAAAATTGTGTAATCTATCTCTGGGGGTCCTTATAACCCCTTTCTGTTTATTAAGCATACATTTTAGATCAATTAGATCTTTCTATAACTGCTTGTCCTGTAGGACTGTGGGGGATAATATGCTTTATGTTGTAATATGCAAACTTTTACTAGAGACATATGGTGGAGCATTGCCAGTCCTAATTTGTGCAGGTATCCCCATGATGATCATAACTTCTAATAGATGTGTAATTACACATTCAGCATTTTTAGAACTCAGAGAAGTTGCCCATTGAAATCCTGGATATGTATCTATGGTATGGTGTAGATACCTCAATTTTCCAAACTTTGCAAAATGAAACACATTCATTTGAAAATTTTCATTTCTTTCGGTACTCTCTGAGTTACTTTCTTCAGGTAGTACAGACTGGCTATACAAAGAACAAGTAGGACATTTCCTTAGCTTGTTGCCAAGTGACAGAAAAAATATTTTTTCAAATCCTTGCTATTGCCATGGTGTTTCTTTTGAAATTATGAGGCTTCTAAAAAAAATTCCTACCAATAATTGATCAATTTCATCATTACTTTGCACTAGAGGGTCTGGTAGACCAGTATGGGATTTGATGTGTTATATATATAAGGGATAATTTCTATTTCTGGTTTTTTAATTGAATAAATAATAAAGGCAATTCTGAATCATCTGGAATAAATTCAGCTTTTCAATATGTAAAACAACTCTTTCTGCATATTGAGAGTCTGGAACTGTATTAAGAGTTTCTGAAAAAAAATCTAATAATACTGTGAGAATAGCATATAATTCAGACTTTTGAACAAAATTATAAGGGCTTTGAGACACTTTACTTAAATTTTCTGATTTATAACTGGTCTTTTCTGATTTGTTTGCATCAGTATAGAATGTAGGGCCTCCACATATTGGTGTTCCCCATACAATGTGAGGAAGGACCCAATTGGTTCTTTTTATAAATGGAAGTCTCTTACTTTTGGGATATTTGTTGTCAATTTTTCCTAATAAATTACTGTAAGCTCTTTGCTAATGTTTATTTTTGTGCCAATAAAGAGGAAATCTCAGCATTAGTAAAATGTACCACAATTTCTCCTGGGTCTATTCCTGTTAATTGATGAAGTCTCAATTTTACTTTTAGAATCAACTCAGAAATCTTTTCTACATAGGTCTTTAACTTTTTAGTCTGCTTTTGTGGCAAAAATATCTACTACAAATTATTATCTAATGTTCTCTGCATTAGAATTTCTGTAGGGGAATGCATAGAAGATAAAATAACCAGAATACAGTCAAGCTCTAGATCCAAATAATCCACATGTTCATCCTTAATTTCCTTTCTACCAAAGTCAATTCTGTCTCAGCCTCAGCTGATAATTTTCTTGAATTATTTACGTTCTCATCACCTGTAAGGTTTGAAATAAATGACTTAGTTCTTGAGTTGTCCATCCAATTATGGGCCATAGCCAGCTAATGTCTCCCAGCAATTTTTGAAAATCATCAAGAGTTGATAATTAATCTCTCCTGATTTGTATTTTCTGTGGTTGAGTTTTTTGTAAACCTATCTTATATCCTAGATAAGATATAATAACCTCTTTGTATTTTAATTCCAGACTTTAAAAAGCCCATTGCCTGAATCATCTTATTAACAACTCTTAAATCTGTTATGTTCTCCATTTTCCAGATTTCTTTTTAATAACAAATACAGGAGAATTCCAAGAGCTGGTTGATTCTTCGATATGCTGAACATTTAGCTGCTCCTGTACCAGCTGTTCTAAGGCCTGCAGTTTCTTTATTGTTAAAGGTCACTGAGCAACCCATACAGGTTTCTCTGTCAACCATTTGAAACGTAGGCCTGTTGGTGCCTTTGAAAGACCAGCAGCTGTTGTTCCCTTTTCTTGTACTACCTGAATAGTCAGTGACTGTTCTTTATAAAACCTTCTGTGGCTTGTTTCTAAGATTGGGGGAATGTTAATCTGAGTATTCTATTGCTGTAACAAATTACATCCCCATAAATTCATTGCTATGTTAGTTACATATGTTTTAATTTTCCTCTCTGATATTCTGGCCTTAGGCATTCAATCCATCTAGTGTTTTGTTTTACCTGAGATAAAGTTCCAATTCCTAAAAGCTGAATATTTATCTCCTGAAGAGGACAATTTGAATGCCAAGATTCTGGTACAATTATTGTTATATCTGCCACTGTAGCTACCAAACACTCAATTACAATGTCATTTACTAATATTTTTAACTTTGGTTTTTCATCATTTAAAGAAGCTTGTCAAAATATTTGCTTTGTGGTTTTTTTCCTGAAACTTTTGTTGATCTTCTGAAGCTGTTCTATCATTAAGAGTGGTATGGTTTTTTATAATAGGCATTTTTTATTAATCTCTCAAAGAGTTTCCCCCATGGTGACAGGGAATGCTTAACCAAATTTGAAATTGGGGCCTGAGAGCGTCTCATAAGGCATTTCCCAATGGCAAAGTGTTACCTTGTCTGTCCCTTGTTGTTCTACATCCATTGGTCCAATGTCAGCCTTTGTCATGCCTTCTGCATATGCTAGAAGTCAGGGGCTTTCTCTTTGGATTATTCCTAGAAAAAATTGTTTCTAGAAATGCTCTGCTTACACTTCTTTTTTAGGTCATCTTGTTTGCCACAATTAAAAATCCGACATTTTGATCTTTCTTCAAGCCTTTGGAAATCACCTTTCCTATGTAAGTATCATCATGGTTATGAGATTCAATATTGACTGTATCTCAGATACATTCCCCTATAGATGCTGATCTTGCCTTTAAAAGCCTAATTACCCTTGTGTATTGTTAATTGGCATTTTCAAAAGTCAAAGATTCAGTTAGTATTTGTCTTCTGCAATTGTTATCATTCTATTTATAACTGAAGTGAATCTTTGTAAAAAAAAATCAGTGAAGTTTTTTTTTGGGGCATTATATAACTTTAGTAAGTGACTCAGTTCTGCTTCTGACTTATTCAACTCTGTCTCAAGCATTCAAAGCCCCTGTATGGCATAGAGCCAAGGTATGTTCATTATATGTAGATTGTGTTTGTACATCAGCATAATCCTCCTCTCCAAGAAGTTGGTCTTGAAAAATTTTAATACCTCTAGCCCTACTTTGGTGTTCAACACTCTTAGCCTCATCTTTCCACCAGATCTTCCACTGTAATTGAGGACCAGATTCCAATACTGTTGTAACCAAGTCTTCCCAGTCTTGTGGAATAATTCTGTTACTAGTTGTTCATGAATTTAACATCTGCCTCACAAGAGATGAATTCATATCATCTGAAACTATCACTTCCTTCAATCTTCTTAAATCTAACATTTCCATAGGAATCCAGTGATCTCTTCTATAGCATTGGAGATACCTTTCATTTGGTGATTGTTCCTGTATGGTGACTGAATAAATTAAGTTTTTTTTTAATAAACTTGGGCTGTTCCTCTCTGATTTCATAAAGTAATGGTGAGGTTGGTTTTACTTTAAATCCTTCTGCCTGTGTCTGAATATCTCTATTATCTGCTTTAATATTTTTTTCTAAGGTTTGTAACTTCTCAGTAAAAATTGTACTATTAATTCTTTACTAATTAGTTGTAGGCTTTGCATATTATCAATAGTAACTTTTTTAAGGACTGCATTTTATGAATAACAAGTTTTTCTAAGGTTTATATCTTATCAGTGAATTTCTCATATTTGGCAGAATTATCAAACCATTTTTAAAGGGTAAAATGTGAATTACCAGACAGATAATCATTATGGCTGGCATTATATCAATCCCATCTAAGTTGATATCTCTTTATTAACTTGTTACATTTTCAAGTCATCTATTGTAAATTTATACAGAGATCTAATTTCCTCCATTGTAATATTGGTACCCATTTTTTAACATGGAAAAAACCCGCTTTTCTTTCTTCAAAAATTATTTCCTCCTTTAAGACTTTCCAGTTGTCTCACCAAATCGGCTGATGACAGTGAAGTGTGAGAGTGGCTGGCACTGCATTGCCCAGTTGGGCAGAGAACACAGATGGTGCACATCCTTACTGAGAGCAGCTGTAGCTGCTCACGTATAGCTCTGAAGTGAGAGCATTTGGCAGTTAAAACAATAGAAACTCGAAGGAGTGTCAAGGTGGCTGCCTAGTGTGGCAGCAGCCCAAGGAAGGGGTCCAAGGGAAGCCTGAAACCCATGGGCAGAGGGAGCCAGCTGCCTGAAAAACAGATACAGGGGAGTCATGAGGAAGAAGCACATGTAGTGGGAGGCAGCTGAAAGCCAAGCCAGCTGGTTATGGTCACTAAGTCTGGCAGCATTTGCAGCCCAGGTGCCTCTGGAGTTTGGGTGACAATTGGAGGTTGTTGTAGAAATGGGGCAACAGGAAAATGCTAGACTCTCTCAGTGGGCTTGGAAAAATAAAGGAAAAGCCAGCCAGTGGTGCAGTGGTTCTGGTGGCTGCTGGTGGCTGCAAAGTTGGGGCAAGGGGCTGTCTTATGACTTTGTGCCCCACATTGGATTCCAGGCTAAGCCATAACTAATCATTCTTTATCAATAAACATTGGGAGTCTGATATTGTGTTAAGTACCCGGAAGATTAGAGAAGCAGAGGGCAGACACCAGTGACTTCCTACCTCTTCCATTCCTTCCTCCAAAAGGGGCCAAGATCCTCTCTCAGCCCTGCCTCACTCTTTCTTATCACTGTCTGTCAACAGTCCTCCAAATCTCTATTGTTAATTTTTATCAGTTAGTGGCTAGCTTCACCATCTGACTTCAAGCAAGCTTTATTGATCAGAATACAATCAAAACACCACACAACAGCCATCACTGCTAGGATTTATTCTTTAATATTTTAATTAAGTTTTTTCATACAGCATATTTTGATTATATTTTCTCATATCCCAACTCCTTTTAGGTCTTTTCCATCTCCCTACCCATTCAATTTTATGTTTTCTTTCTCTCTCCCTTTCTCTCTATATATGTGTATGCATGTGTATGTATTATATATGTGTGCACATTTGTGTACAAAAATAAATAACTCAATAATTTAGGACTTGTTCTTAATTCAGAAGCTGTGTTAAAAGCTGTCACATAACTAGCAAAGGCAAGACAAATGTCAATATAAAAATATCCAAAGATGAGTAAATTTTGAATTATATACTAGCATATGTGCAAAATATCTTGATGGATCATCAATATTGTAAAGTACGTTCAATGTAAATATAATGATATTAACAAATAATTGCATAATTTTTAACAAAGCAAGGGATAATCTAAGTGTCTAGGCATTAACACACACACACACAAACACACACACAAACACACACACAGGGAGCCTTTTGTGTTCTTATTCAACTTTACTGAGGAGGAAACACGAACATATTGGTAGTCAGGAAAGTTTGAACCTCAGGCTGTCTGGATGTAGAGAGTATGTATTTAACCATACTCAGTTTTCTTGATCCATAAAATACAATAAAATAGACAATATAATTGTAACATGATCTAGCCACAATAGTAAAATAAATCAGTAAATATTGCTAAGTAAACCTCAGAAGAAGATGAATTGCCTCCTGGAAAATATTCAGCAATAGCTAGAAGAAGAAAATAGACTAAGACAGAAGAAAAATCATGAATGGTGTATTGTTGTTCCAGGGAAGAAAATGTCATGAATAAAGCTCTACTAATTAAATCTACAAAATAGTATGTAATTGATGTCAGAATGAATATGTATGTTAAAGGAACAATGGAGTATTCAGAAACATAATTATGCATGTGCTACATCTCAGATAAAATATCATTTTATATCAAAGGAAGAACAATATTCCTGGAATAATTATTATGAAGATAAATATTCCTACTCATATCTTCATGTTTTATATACACATATAAGCTATAGATGGATTGCTGGCTAAAGTAAGTATAAATAAATTTAGAAGAAAATATGAAATAATATTTTAATCAAATTTTACAAAGAAGTCTATCTTGACCAAAACATGAATCCAAAAGGCATAAAATTTAGTTGTGCTTATTAATTTTTTTTAGCATGACACAGACCAGCCTCATCAGGGAAGAGAAAGCTTCAATTGGGAAAATGCATCCATTATATTGGCCCATGGGCAAGCCTTTGCAGCATTTTCTTGAGTAATGATTGATGTGGAAATTCCAAGGCAGTTGGGAGGGGTGCCCCTTGTAAGCAGGTGGTTCTGGGTTCTGTAGGAAAACAGACTGAGCAAGCCATGAGGAACAAGCAAGCAAAACTCCTTCATGACCTTTTCATCAGCTCTTTGATGTGGGATTTCCCTCTGTATGCTGTGAATACCATTGGTTAATAAACTAACTGCCTTGGCCTGTTGATAGGGCCAAACTTAGGTAGGCGGGGAAAACTAAGCTGAATGCTGGGAGAAAGAAGGTCAGAGTCAGAGAGAAGCCATGTTGCCCCACCAGATACAGATGTCACAACTTTAGCCGGTAAGCCACAGTCATGTGGTGATACACAGATTAATAGAAACGGGTTAAATTAAAATGTAAGAGTTAGCCAATAAGAAGCTAGAGCTAATGGGCCAAGCAGTGATTTAAATAATATTGTTTCTGTGTGATTATTTTGGGATTGAGCAGCCAGGAACAAACAAGCAACCTTAAAAGAGTTCTTGACAATAATTCCCTTCATGAGGGACTGTGGGCTACAAGATGAATGAAATTTTTTACTCTTCCAGTTGTTTCTGGTCAGGATTTTATCACAACAATGGAAGCAAACTATGGTTATGACCAAACATCTGTAAATATGGCATTATATATTAAGACATTTTGTACAAAGAGACACTAGAAACAAACTCCACAAAATGTAAAAGGTAACTTTAAGTGAGAAAAGTTTTAACAAGTTTAGAACAGTACTGAGCAGTGAGATCACCTCTGTACAGTCTCCTCCCTTTTACTTTTAGAAGATCTGAGAAGAGTTAAAAGATGACTTTGGAAACTTTTCAGAAAATCCTGATAAGTATGTCAAGGTCTTCAATGAACTCAGCCAATCCTTTGGCTAGACTGGAAAGACGTAATGTTACTTTTCAATCGGACACTGACCTCCACTAGAATGAATTTAGTATTACAAACTGCTATGCAATATAAGGACCATATATAGAAAATGAATAGAAGCAGAACTGTGTACCAGGTGAAGCACAGTCCAAATGGAAAACCAGTCCCTAACAAGGAGACAAGTAATCCCTCAAGGGTGATCCCTTCTGGGACTCCAAGTGCTCACTGCCCTTGCACTGGGCCTCCAGCACTGGGCACTCAGACACTTCCTGTCTTCTGTTTTATGTTCTAAGCTTGTAAATCATTCTAAATTGTCTTGGATTCCTCATGGATCAGGTGACAAAATTGCATGGCCATTATCAAGATCGAATGTAATGTATATAGACCTGTTAATTCTGCTAATGTCTCACCTGTTTTACAAGATCTATAAAACCAGACTCAGACCATGTCAGACACCACCATTCCATTTGGTAAACAGCTCTGGAGATGGACTCTTGGATCTCCATGGTGGAGAGGGCTATGTCTATTGTTGTAGTAAGGAGGAGAGGGATGCGTTCCCGGGGCTCCTGGCGCAGGGCCCCATGTTCCTCCCATCCAGCTCTTGGTGCCCGAAATAATTACACAGAAACTGTATTAATTAAATGACTGCCTGGCCCATTAATTCTAGCCTCTTCTTGGCTAACTCTCACATCTTAAACTAACCCCATATCTAGTAATCTGTGTATCACCACGGGGTCATGGCTTACCAGGAAGATTCTAACCTACGTCTACCTCAGGCTGGAGAAACATGGTGGCTACCACACTTCCCTTCCTCCCAGCATTCCGTTCTGTCTACTCCACCCATCTAAGGGCTGCCCTATCAAAAGGCCAAGGCAGTCTCTTTATTTAACCAATGAAAGTAACACAAATACAGAAGACCCTCCTACATATTGTAATCTTAATTATAATCCTAGTAATCTTTAAGCTTCATGCATTCAGCTGTTCTTTTAACCTTATCTTCTTATCTCCCTTATTTACAGTCAGTCCACATTCAAAAGGTCCTGTGACATTCTAACTCCATCAGCCCGTATCCTTTTGATTACCCTCCAAAGCCAGAAACTCTGAGTGGGAACCTTAAGCATCCAGCAGCACCCCTCCCACCCACCACCCTCACTCCCGCCTTTACTCTCTTTCCTGCACCTCTGTTCAGGAAGAGTCTCTTCTCTCACTACACCTTGCAGTTCCACGAACAGGCCTACTGAGAGACTTTGGGGATCTTCTAGATAGATCCACTGAAGGGTACCTCAACTGCCATGTCTGATGCCACCACTCAGCTCAAAAAGCTGGGTCAGTCTTTGCCCCAATTCCCTAACAACAATTACAATTACTTCTCCAGAGAGCACAATAATAGGAACAGGTAGTTTTAGTGTGAAAAGTTTCTTCCTTGGCCTCTCAGCAGCTTTGTTCTTGCCAGAGGTCAGAGGTGTCAGAATGTTTAAATCAAGATGTTTGGTTCTGCTGTGGTCAGAGGACAGAGATTCCAGAGAAGCAACTTGATGTTCTTATCAGTTTCCTCCCAAAGAAGCACACATTACCTGGACCACTACCGTGGTGTTTCTGAAACAGACAGGCATCCACATTCTTGGGATGGGAAAAGGACTGATGCTCACACCTCCCATTCCTCTGTCTACTTAACTCAAAACTGCGAACCCCGATGGTACCCCTCTTGTAGTGTTTCCCCATGTACAGGAGCTAGGCCTTTATTCTCTCTTAAGCTCCCTGTAATAAAACCCTTCTTTCTAAAACTTGCCTTCGGGGGGCCACGAATTTCATTCCTCACATTTGAAGGGGAAGAATCTGAGGCAATTGACTTAATGAAGGTGTTGCTTTACCATGAGCACTCAGCACCTTAACTTCTCAGTTAAAACGCCAGCCAAGGGCCAGGAAGGGCTTTGCAACTCCCAAAGACCTCTTAATAGTCATGACTCCCAAGAAAATGTCACAAATGCCACTAATTATAGTCAGCTACATTTGTGAAAACAAAATTCTTCATTGTTTTTCTGTTGTTCAATTTTCTCTGAAAAGCTACTGTACCTCAAGGTTGCCTTTGGGGGCTGGCAGGATTGCTCAGTGGGGAAGGCACGTACCGTACAGCCTGATGATCTGATTTCTATCCTTGGAACTTCTGCAGTGGAAGAAGAAGACTGAGGTTTGGAAGTTGTCTTCCAGCATCCACATACATGCTATAGCATATGTGTGGGTACATACACATGCACACACACACACACACACACACACACACACACGAAAGAGATCATATTGGAGATGAGTTTTCCCTAAAACATATGCTTTAATTTAGGTGTTGTGTGATGGTGGAAAAAATGACATTTTGAAATTTGCAGGCAGATGGATGGATCTAGAAAACATTGTATTAAGTGAGGTAACCTAGACCCAGGAAGATAAATATCATTTGTACTCACTCATAAGTGGATTTTAGACATAAAGCAAAGAAAAACCATGCTACAATTCACAATCCCAGAGAACCTAGACAATAAAGAGAACCCTAAGAGAGACAGACATGCATGGATCTAATCTATATGGGATGTAGAAAAAAAACAAGATTTTCTGAGTAAATTGGGAACATGGGCATCATGGGAGAGAGCAGAAGGGGAGGGGGAGAAAGGGAGGAGAGCAGAGAAAAATATATAGCCCAATAAAAACAATTAAAAAAAGATCACTGACTGCTTTTCCGGAGGACCTGGGTTCAAATTCCTAGTACCTACATGGCAGCTCACAACTGTCTGGAACTCTAACTCCAGGGAAACCAACACCCTCACAGACATCCATGCAGAGAAGACACCAATGCATATAAAATAAAAATAAATAAATCAGTTTTTAAAAGAAAAAAAGGTATTGTGTGAGCGACTTTTCCTGGAGATGCAACACAGACTTTTACTCATCAAGCAAGGAAACCCATAATAAAGAAAAGTAAAGATTGTGCCTAATTCAATTTAGTGAACCAATAGGCTTTTATTTGGGCTACTAACAGAAGTGTAGATGGGGGATTACTTATAGGAATAGAGACTACTCAAAAATAGCTCCATTATCCTAAAGCCTGCCAAGCAAGGCAATGACTCACACAAGCTGTGTTCATGCAGCTCTTCTGAACAACTAGCAATGTGGCTTGTCAGGTCCAATACATCCTCCCTGCAGCTCAGCAGGCTGGCTGGTTGTCTCCTTCCCTAGAAGCTGTTTACTTCTTCTATAAAGCTGAGGAGAAGCCTTCAAGAATCCTGCAAATTTTATCTTGCCAGCCGTGTGATGTTTGCTTTCTTTCTGAATCTCAGGAGCCTCCCTCTCCCTCACTCTTGGGGTGGTATGTTTCAGTTCAGGCGAAGGTGCCATACAGCAATGTGTAGGGCAAATATTCCCATAAAAGAAGTCAGGAGAAAAACACAAAGCCATCAACTCTCACAATATTGCAAATGTAAAGCTCATCTAAATTATTTTCCATTAGAGCCTCCTTCTACTGTGCCTCAATAGATAACCCCTCTTATCTCTTACAGTTCTAGGGCACATAGTAACAATAATGATGCATGTGCAGTAACTGTGGCTCCGTTTGTACCTGCAGAGGAGACTGTGATGCACACTGCTTTTTAAACCTTTTTTTAGGACAGCAAAATTAAGAAAGTGCATTTCTACCTTTTTCAAATGATAGAAGGTCTAAAGAACATGTAGCCACCATAGATTAAAGGTAGGTGAAGTCAACACTGGTGCTACAGGGAAAAATGTTTCTTATGACCTACATTCTCTGGTCTCACACCTGTGCAACATCCCTTCCTTTGACAACCTGGTAAAATGCCTCCAAAACTGTATTTTCTGTAGCTACGCTAGGACAAAGAATATATTTTTGTTGATTATTTATCATACAGGAAACATTGTGGTGTATCATCATCTCTTTTTCTTTGAAAGTGAAGATATAAAAGTCAAGAGACAGGAATAACTTGCTGCACGAGTTACTAAGGAGTACCTAGTTGTTTGGAACACAAGTCTTCAGATGAGCACAAAGCTCTGTTGTCATAGTAGCTATGAAATCAGTTAAAGCTTTGTTTCTTCAATAAGGACACAGTGAATGGAAAATACCTTTCTTATGGGATTGGTACAAAAAGGTGAAATTAGGTCTTTTATGTGAAAGTATACAAAAACTTTCCACAAATTATATCTACTACTTCATAAGTTAAGAATGTCTTATTTTCTGCATAAAGGAGTTTAGCTGATGACAGTTGACCTGTGTACTAATATAGAGGTATAAGGATAAGTTATTATTAGTTGGTTTAATATCATGTCCATTCAGCAGAGTCATACTGTAGTTTCTCCCCCAGGGCCTATGGTTGGCACAGCAGCAAGTTCTTGGCCTTAAAAACAGTCCAGATAAGGGTATCAATGTGTGGGGACAGTCTTAAATACAATTAGGAGGTAGCTGATTGCTCCCATGCCATTCACAGCGCTACTGTAGTAGATAGTGATGAACACAACGATACTCAATTCATCCAGGCACAGAAAATAAGTGACAGTAGAATGCTCAGCCCTAAGGAGACATTTATATAATATTCCTTCCTCCACAGACTCAGGGATTCTTGTGGAAGAGGAGGCAGGAGGATGGCAAGAGCCATAGAAGGTGGAGGGCTGTACCATGAGGGCCTGCTTGTTGGGGTTTCTCTCCTGCCTGGTTCTCACAGTCGTTAGGTCCCAAAGAATCACACAGAAGGTCTACATCAGTTATAAAACTGATTGGCCCATTAGCTCAGGCTCTTATTAACTCTTATAACTTATATTAGCCCATTATTCTAGCATATGTTAGCTACATGGCTCGGTACCTTTTTCAGCAGGGCAGGTCACATCTTCCTTCTTTGATGTCTGGACAGGATTGGGGAGGAATGGGCTTCCTCCTTCCCAGAATTCTCCTGTTCTCATTGCCCCACCTCTACTTCCTGTCTGGTTACTGGCCAATCAGCATTTATTTAAAACATAATTGACAGAATATAGAATTGTCCCACACCACTCCCCCCCTTTGTTTTAAACAAAGAAAAATATCCATAGTCCATTTTTTTGGGAATGTGGGCATAGTATTCCAGGCTACTTCCTGCTGGTTGGGGGCACTGATAATCTTATGGGGACCTAAAGAAAATTTTGCATTATGATCAAGTCATGACTTGAGTATCCTGTGAGTCTTGATCATCTCAGGCAGCATTTTGAATCTGTTCTAGATGTAGAACTCAGACATCTGGGCCATTTGTTCTTACTGGAGATTTCTCAGGTGGTCTTCCTTGATC
This sequence comes from Ondatra zibethicus, assembly GCA_004026605.1. NCBI lineage: Eukaryota > Metazoa > Chordata > Mammalia > Rodentia > Cricetidae > Ondatra > Ondatra zibethicus. Next base: position 40,708 of record PVIU01006371.1, read on the forward strand.
AAACCTGATTTTTCTTAACTCACAATGAATCCACAGCCTCTCATTTCCCGTAGAAACAAAAGCGAAACCTCTTCTCCAAAGTAACATATCTTTTGACTTCAATTTTGAAGTCAAGGCATTTTCAAAATACCTATCTTGGATTAGTTCAGCAGCTTTTATAAACAAATATCTTTTAGCAGCTGTTGTTCCTTCCTCAGCATTCAAGCAATTCAAAGAGAGCATAATAACATACAGTGTCCAGATTCTCTGTGTATTTTTCCTTCTTTATGCGGCTTTATTTTAAATTCTATTTCTTTTATTTTTAATTTTTGGCTTTTCGAGACAGGGTTTCTGTGTATCTTTGTCCTGGAACTCACTCTTTGGACCAGGCTGTCCTTGTACTCAAGCACTGCCTTCCAAGTGCCTGGATTAAAGGTGTACGCTACCACACCTTGAAGTCACAGAGGTCAGTCTACCTCTGTCTCCCAAGTGTTGGGATTAAAGGTGTGTACTACCACACCCAACTATTCTCTTTCTTTTTTATTTTAAGGACTTTAACCTTTTTTTCCAAGCCTGCATATATTTTTAACACACTGTAAACCATTTAGAGGTTTTCTTCCATTTCCCCCTCTTTTTTTTTTTAAAGAAAACAAGAACATGTGGGACAAATCTGTATTCTGTCAATTATATTTTAAATAAATGCTGATTGGCCAGTAGCCAGGCAGGAAGTATAGGCAGGACAACCAGACAGGAAGTAGAGGTGGGGCAATGAGAACAGGAGAATTCTGGGAAGGAGGAAGTCTATTCCTCCCCAGTCCTGTCCAGACATCAAAGAAGGAAGATGTGAACTGCCCTGCTGAAAAAGGTACCGAGCCATGGGGCTAACATATACTAGAATAATGGGCTAATATAAGTTATAAGAGCTAATACAAAGCCGGAGCTAATGGGCCAATCAGTTTATAACTTATGGAGACCTCTGTGTGATTTTCTTTGGGGCTAAACAGTTGTAGGACCTGGTGGGAGGACAGAAACCCCAACAAGCAGGCCCTCATGTTACAGAGGGCTATAAGGAAACAGTGTTTTCTGGACACAGAAGGGAAGTTGTGTAAGTTCATTCACAGCAGTTGAGGCAGCAAACACAAGACTTGTGCAAACTCAGACCAGAAACAATTACAGCATGAAAAGGAGACGTGCACACAGAGACTCACTCCCAGATAAGGCACTGTTGACCATTGATGATCTCTAGGAGCGCGAGAGTTCATTTTCTTTAAGGGCACTTCGCTTGGTGGGTTAAGCACCCTCTAGTGAAGGCCATGCGTCTGGTACCATATGGATAGCTCAAACTGTATTTGATGGGTTGATAAAAAAGGAACTCACAATTAGGTGGATATGGAAGGAAGGTCTAGAAGGAATGTGAGAATATGATCAAAATGAATTCTATTAAATATTTCAAAGAACTAATAAAAATGAGAAAAAAATATTACTTTATGTCACTCCCTTATTTGTAAAATCAGTTTATGCTGAAATGGTTGATTTCATCTTTAAGAAGTAAAGGGTATCAGTGTGTGGAGTGAAAAGATTGTGGACAATCACACATGAAAAATAATTAGAAATCAGTAGCCACAGTGGAGAAAGGTATATGAAAATGTTGAAAGAAAACAAGGGGACATTAAGTACATGCAGTTGTTGGGAAGAGCTGACTAAAAAAAGCTTGCTGAAGGCACTTTGGTAAGGCATTGTTTCTATGACTACGGAATCTCAGTCCTTGCGCATATTAGCCAAGAGCTGGATGACTGAGCTGCATCCTCTGCCCCAGCACTGGATTTGACTTTATTGCAATGGAAATCTGCTGTCCTTATTTTCATTTCTTCACAATATGTCCATTTCTTTATGGTTGCCTTTAATACATCACTTTTAAGAAAACCATTTCAATTATCTGCTATTCTGCTTTTCTTCTAGAGTTTTATTTGGAGGGATTGTTGAAATTTTTGAACCTGCAGGGCTATTATTTTTATCAGTTTTGGAAAATCTGTCATCTCTATTTTCTATTTTCTTCTGTTCTTCCCCCATAATCCTTTGAAAAGTCAGTTGCATATATATATATATATATATATATATATATATATATATATATATATATATATATATATATATATTCAATCATACTATTTCAATATGCACTCATGCGTTGGGTTTATTTTGTTGTCTCTCAATCTTTTTTAGATTTTATCTTGAATAGTTCCTACTTCTGTACCTTGAAAAATCAATAATTTCCCCTGCAAACTGGCATGAATGATATTTGGTATATATCTTTAAATTTGGTGTATAACTTCCTTCTCTAGAAAACAATTTGGAAATTTATAGCTTCCCTCATTTTACTTAACAGGTCCAAACTTTTCTTTCTATGCTCAGATGTTATCCTCAGAAACATTTGAGGTTAACTGGTTACAGGAAGGAGGTTATGGCCCAGACATGGCATTAGAGTAGTGTTTCTCAACCTGTGGGTCATGACCCCATTAGCAATTCTCTATCTCCAAAAATATTTACATTATCATTACATTATATTTCAATTCATAACAGTAGCAAAGATACAGTTATGAAGTAGCAATGAAATGATTTATGGTTGGGGTCACCACAACATAAGGATGACAGCACTAGGAAGGTTGAGAACCACTGCCTTAGAGAGTGCTCTAGTTCTTGTCTCTCAAGGAAAATTGCTTCCAGCTTCCTTAGACTGGATGCTACTGTGTAGCTTCAAGAGTTAGGCTAAGTCTAGTTGCAAGAGCCTAAAAAAGTCTGATGATTTATTGAAATGTTCTCTGGCCTCAACACAAGCTAGGTGAGGGAAAAATCTGACCAAAGAAAAGTACTATCCTATAGCTGGGTCTGCTTTACAGAAGTTAAGGCAAATTATCTAAAGTACCTTATGTATAGAGCTTCATTGCTCTCTATCAGGGTAGGCAAAGAACAAACAAGCAAAACAAAACAAAATCTAAGCCCTGAGTGGCTAAGCCCTGACTGGCACACTGTGAGTAAAACCTCCCGTGTTAGCGGCACTCTCACCAAGTGCCTGAGTCCTCAGGAACACTTAGGGTCTCTGTTTTCAATATTAGACCCTAGCCCATACAAAACCCTACAAAACCACTCTGGAGACTGCTGAAACATCTCTGGACAGCTCGTGCTCTCTGGCCACATCTAAGTCTGTTTTCTATCTTGATTCTCTATTTCCTGCGAGGACTTCTCAAAACAACAATTTTCTGTCCAATATATATTTTTTTTAACAGTCTCTTGTCTTCTTGCTGGCTTCCCAAATGGAGAAAGTTTCTTTGTGGTATACAACAGCTAAAATTTAAAGTATTTGTTCTTCAATACTGGTATAACTGATCTTCTGGGTGCTAGATGGTCATACTTAGAGGTCTGTCCTAATAGTCAGAGGGAATGAAAAGAACATTGTTTTCTCCTTTGGCCCTTTGACCCACAGTCAGCTAAGTCCCAGGAGTTGTGGGACATCTTTCAGGATGTACTTGTGACTCTGGTGAGTGAGTCATCCATCCGCTCTGTTGTTCAGGGAGGACAAGGAGAGTTCACCAGGTTGGACTCTAACCAGTGACCATTCCTTCCTTTTAATCAATTCTACCACCAAATTCTTTCTTCAAATCATTCTTTGTGTCTTACTACACTCTCAATATATAACCACAAGTAGTTATTTTGAACAATCCATGTGATCACACCCCTAAGGACAGAGTTGAATGGACGTGGTTCCTGAGGCAAATATGGTCCTGGCTTACTGGCTCCAGTTCTTCTAAAAGTCATTGATTGGCATAATCATGATGTCTTATTTAAATCCTGCATTTTGGTCTTGTAAAATTCCTTTCTTCTAGGTTATATGATGATTCCAGCCAACTCCTAAGACTGGCAATCCAATACCTCCTCTACAACCCATAAATAAGCTAGGGAGAGAGTCACCAGCACAGAAGTTATAGAAGACAATTTATCCCTACCCTCTGCACCGCAAAAAGCATTTTGAGATCACAACCCTCAGGGGGGAACTGAGGCAGGAAAAGAGGGAAGAAAGAACATATGGAAGGTGGCAGCAGGAAAAGGACACCCGAGCTTGAGCTTCATGCAGCCAAGAGAGAATATTCAGGAAAGCTTGCATCACAGTAGCCTGGGAGAGGTGAGTGCTATTATTGAAATGGTCAGGTCACTGGGGTCCTAACCTCCAGTCTTTACCCTTGAAACTAAGCCACATACGAGGTATAGCATGCCTTCAGGTACCTCTGCAGCTCCCTTTTAATGAAAATCTCCTTGTCTCTGTTAATTCATCTCCATAGAGTTCATTGCAAAGAGGAAGAGGACCCAAAAACGTCAGTGTCACTCTCTAGACTAGTGTTCATTCCTGCAACACACTGAGTGTATTCAAAAGTCATTAAGGCAACTCTTAATATTATTGATCGAGCTATGTAACTGATTAATTTTCTAGATCTACACCCATTCTTGTTACTGAAAAATGTGTGGTTAGAGCTGCATGCATAATAAAATGCTCAAAGTTAAGTATGGGAATGTTATCTGTCAAACTTATTGATTGGGAGGTTTCAAACTCTTGTTTCCCAGCTAAGTCTACCTACTACTTGTTTACTATGAATGTTTCTTGAGACACAGCTCTAACAGTGGCTGATTTTCTGTGGCTACGTGCACATGTTAACAGCAGGCTTCAGTTACTGGCACAGGTCAAGTATGGATCATAATATCTGCCATCTGACACTTTAAAAAATAAGAAATTTGTTTTCCTCTAGACAAGGTTATGGCATTATGAACTATGTGTTTGAATTTCTTTTTTTATGAACTGTGATTTTTAAATGTCAAAACTAACTATTCTTATAAAACTTACAGCCATTCTCACCTCATCAAAGCCAAAGATCATCAGTCCCAGGCAAGTTGGAAAACCAGTAGAGCAAAATTATATAACAAAAATGCTCAGTTCTTTAAAACAAAGCCAAATAGCTGGGCAGTGGTGGCACACAGCTTTAATCCCAGCACTCGGGAGGCAGAGGCAGGAAGATCTCAGTGAGTTCAAGGCCAGCCTGGTCTACAAAGCAAGTTCTAAGACAGTTACACAGAGAAACCCTATTTGGAAAAAATGAAAAAATTAAAAAAAAAACCCCTCAAACAAGTGGTGGCACTGTTGGTGAGAATTTAATAACGGAAGTGACAGGTGCCATCCTTGTTCTTGTCAAAGTTTTATATTGAAATTTGGAGAGTACTCATAGAGTCTTGAATCTCTTTTAGATTTTCATCATCTCATAAATTACAAAGTCCTTTCTTTAGTCTTCATTTCATTTGTATGAAATAAATCTCATGACTTCAAAAAAATCTGGTGGTGTGCTGAGCTTTGTACATTACAGATTTAAGCAGCACACCAATATCTTGCAATTGGAAATGCTGAGATCAAAGTGTTAAGCCTTTGAGTGTAGAGCAAATGTTTCTTTTACTATATTATAATAATCCTCTCCTTTTAATGAATACTATCCTACCATCCAGCATGTATCCCATGAAGACTTCTCCAAGCAAAGTCTTCCTGTCAGTATAGCTCACTTTTGCTGTATTTAATTGGGCTATGTGGTGAGCTTTCATATTCTCATAATCCAAACTCATTTGCTTGGGTGGAAACAATTTCTGTCGTCTTGACTGTTGCTCATTAAAATGGCAAGAAAGCAAGTATGTTGAACTACCACACCTATAATACCCACATACCCTAAGATAGTGTTCAATTTGTGCTGTCTTGTTCCAAGAAGGGGAAGCATTATTTAGTGATAACTTCTCTGCTTCTAATGTAGTTCACGATTCACAATAGACTTAAATGTGATCTCAGTGGTAGGCAGCTCCAGTGAAATTCATATCCCTTCCTTTGCTCTCTGTATGTGAACATTTGATTAAAGCTTCCATTTATCTGTCAACACCGTGTGATATGTGTTATACTGCACAAAGTGCTCACAATTTACAAAGACACAATAACATCTTCTCTCCTTTCCAGTGCAGCATTTGAAAGACACTGGTAAATGTTGGCTAACTTTGTCTTGTTATATAGTCATGTGACATATATGTATTGTGCATTTATATACCTATTGTCTTTGTTAAGGTTTTCATTGATGTGAAGAGACACCATGACCATCGCAACACTTTTTAAAGAAAATATTTAATTGAGGTGACTCACAGTTTCAGAGGTCCAGTTCATTATCGACATGGCAGGGAGAATGGTGGTGTGCAGGCAGATGTGGTCCTGGAGGAATAGCTGAGAGTTCTACATCTTGCAGGCAAAAGGAAGTTGCCTGATTCAGGTTTGCATCCTGAGCATAGGAAACCTCAAAGTCCAACCCCCAGTGACACACTTCTTCCAACAAGGCCATGCCCACTCCAACAAAGCCACACCTCATAATTGGGCCACTCCTTAAGAGATTGTGGGGGCCAATTACATTCAAACTACTACACCTATATATTGTCGTTGCTCTTTATATAATTGCATGTTGTCACCCCTTTATATATCTATATGTGGTGACTTCCTTTATATACCTACATGTCATTGCTTCAAATTCTTATGGTCATTGAGAAATATTTCAGAGTCTTACCACACTAGTGCATTTTATTATACTATCTAGGGCAAATATATATATTTTAATGACTTTAGAAAAGTCTTAACTTAGACTTTGCTATAGTGTTCAATACTAATAGCTGGGGACATTTTTAATATTATCAAAGTCACATGTAACTGGTTCAAATCCTAATTTCTCATGATGGTTTGATTTTGGAAAAATAACCCAGAATTTCTTCATATCACTGAAAAGAAAATTTTAATAATAATAATAATTCTAAAGAGAGTTATGAAAAGTGAGCTGGCTCACATTTTTTCATAGCTCTCCTTGCATTAACAATGCTAATAATTGTGATCATGGTGAGAATAAGAATTAGGATTCCGAAGTTCAGATGCCAAATATCCAAACCAGTGATAAATTACTCGAAACAGATTCTATAGAGTATATTGAATAAAAAAGTCAGAAAATTAAGACAGATTTATAGTAACTACTTAGTGCTTGATTCATCAGCAAGGCCAGCATTATCAATAGAAAACCTGAAAAAATTAATATAGCTTATTTGGAAAATTTACTGTAGGTATGGATTTGATAGTATAGAATATAATTTCATGTACAAAATTATATTACTTTATATCTTTTTACTCAGGTAGTCCAAGTGAGGAATGTACCAAGGAGAAATGTTCCTAAGTCATGGGAAGAACTAGGAGTTTATGTGCCAGAAAGAAGGTCATAGATGGGAATAGGCTAAGATAATACGTTGCCCAACAAGTTGTTGCAGGTACTTGGAGAATCACATACTAGAATGAAGAAATATGTCTGGGGATATGAATCAGGGATAGAGATTTTCTAGCATGTTTAAGGCATTACATTCAATCCAGCACTGAAAAAAAAAGAGAATTAAAAAGCAATTGAGTAACTGATCATTATTAGAGAATTCCATAAAAGAATTTTTCCTGCATTTTATTTTATTTATATATTTTCATTTTCCTAATTTATTTTTTTGAGATTTTCATACATGAATACTGTATTTATATAATTTACAACTTTTTTCTCTTTCTCCTATGTCCTACTACTCCCTCTCAAATCCATGACTTATTCTTTATTGTTTAAATATTGTTAAAGACACACACTAAACACACACATATTCAAACAAACATAATCTTCTGAGTTCATTTAGTGTTGCTTATAGGTACGTATGTTTAGGGCAGACCACTTGGAATTGAATAACCTTGGAGGGTTTGTCTGGAGAAGGCTGAGTCTCCTCGCATCATCCATTACTTGCCTGGAGCTCTTCATCCAGGGTTAGACCTTGTGAGATTTCCCCCATCCATGTTGACATGTTGCTGGTCTTGTTTTAGTGACCATCTTGCTGTGATTTCATGGGGGTTTTGTCTGCATCTAAAAAGGACCAAGGTAGGCATAATGGAAGACAGACTGGTTAGCGATTGTCAACTGAATTGGTTATAAACTTAAGGTGTGGTATTAGGGGATAACAGAGAATATTAATCTAGGATAGGAGGGCAGGGTAAAGAGGGAGTAAAGGATGGATAAGTAACACTGAAGACCTTTGAAAGATTTACTATTGCCGACTTGTTTTAGAACATATGTACATACAAGAACAGTTTAAATGGAGTTAACTTATAGTGGGGGTACAAGGCATCTCTCAGACACCATAGACTATGAACCGAAAAGCCTGTACCGGAAATGGATTTTTTTTTCTGAGCTATTGGACAGTGGGTTCCCATTGACCCTATGATGTGGGATTCCCCTCTGTATGCTGTGACTACCATTGGTGAATAAAGAAACTGCCTTGGCCTGTTGATAGGGTAGAATTTAGGTTGGCGGGGAAAACTAAAGTGAACGCTGGGAGAAAGGAGGCAGAGTCGGAGAGAAACCATGTAGCCCCGCTGGAGACAGATGCCGGAACTTTAGCTGGTAAGCCACAGCACGTGGCGATACACAGATTACTAGAAATGGGTTAACTAATATATAAGAGTTAGCCAATAAGAAGCTTAGAGCTAATGGGTCAAGCAGTGATTTAATTAATATGGTTTCTGTGGGATTATTTCTGGGCTGAGCAGCCAGGAACCAACAAGTGGCCTCTTTGTAACAATCCTAAACGTTACAGCTATAGCCATTGCTCTTGGTTTTCCTCTAGAACTTGATGGGAAGATATTGCTGAAGACATCCCACAGAACAGTGGGAAATCAAACTGGTAATGACATGGAAGTTTATCCTTACTGGTGAGCTTTCACAGTGCTGGAGGGCACTGTGCACAGTCCTAGAGGAGAAAGTAAGCATTAGTTTTACCAGGCTGTGAACTCCGTGGGCTATAAAAACAGCTGATATAATGATTCAGCCACACAACATGGCTGACACTTCCAGATTCCAGGGCCACGCATATGCAGACAAGCCCTCAGGCAGAAGTGCCTAATGGTCCCGGGAATCTTAAAGGACCCCGCATGACCCACGTGCAGCATGGTTGCATCATCTACATGTGACGCAGCTGCATGAGCCCTTGCGTGCATGTGTGAGCTCCATTATCTGCGTATGATGTAGCCATGCCATCCCCCTGTGCGCATACCCTAGGTAGCCCTTAAAAGCTGGAGGCACCATCTTCAACTCTCTCTCTCTCTCTCTCTCTCTCTCTCTCTCTCTCTCTCTCTCTCTCTCTCTCTCTCTCTGTATGTGTGTGTGTGTGTGTGTGTCTGTCTCTCTCTTTCTCTCTCTCTCTCTGTCCCCACACCGACCTCGCCAAGGCTGTACACCCCCACCTCAATAAACTCCTAAGCGGGTTTGTAGCATGTTCCGCGGTTCCTTCTCACTCGCACCAGGTGATTTCAGCTGGCACAGAAGATATGCACTCTGACGCAATAGTACCATACATGTTATGGAAGCAGCCAACCATTTTCTGGTAGAATAGAAGCTCCTGCTACTATTCTTCTAAACGGACACAATATTAAACTGACTCCTAAAGATGTACTCTTATACACATAGATAACTGTACCTCTCAGTTTTCCTTAGGGGAGCCTCTTACAATCAATGGCCATTAATACAGAGATTGATAGGTGGCACAGAAATAAGAGACTGTGAAGTGCTCAGCCCTAACTGTGACATGGGTATCACATCCCCTCCTTTCAAGGCTCAAGGATCACTGTGGTAGAAGTGACATAAAGCTTGTAAGAGCCAGAGGCAGTGGATGACGACAGCATCACAGTGTTTTCTGGACACAGGTCAGTTGCTCTTATGAACTTACAGTGTCTGTGGCTTCATACAAAAGGCCTGTACAAGATCAAGACAGACAAAGTGGGGAGGAGGTGAGGTTCTACCGGTGATGGGTGGATGCTGGCAGATGGAGAGTCGGTATTGCTCAAGGATGCAGCCCCTGAGAGGCTATCCATGTTCCAGCATGTGGCTGTACACCCAGGTACATACTGTCAGCATTAAATGGACTCCATGTTTTTTAAAAGATAATTTTTTAAACTTTGTTTTATGTGCATTGGTATGAGGGTATAAGATCCCCTGGAACTGGAGTTATAGAGAGCCGTGAGCTGCCGTGTAGAGGCTGAGAACTGAACCCGGGTCCCCTGGAAGAGCAGCCAGTACTCTTAACCACTGAACCATCTTCCTAGCCCTCCATGATTTTTAAAAAAAATTTTAAAGAACAAATGGAATAAGGGAGAAATAATGGTGCAAACAGGAAAAATTGGTTGGAGGGAATGGGGTAGACTTAATCAAAACATCATATGCATGTATAAAATTCTCAATACAGTTAAAATAAATTAGTTCACCTAACACTGTAGAGATAGCTGGCTGTTTATCATGCTTTAACATCCATATTTTCTCACTTATGACCCTGAAGTTGCTCCACTTGCTTAGGAGAAATGTTGAACTAAAGTTACTAAATACCAGAAAATACTGTTTAAAAGATACTTTTGCTTACTTACATAATCCTATAGGTCTGAAGATCAACTAGATTTTAAAAATGGATATTCTGTAGCAATCTCAAAAGTTACTAGCATCGTATACTTCTTAGTGTCATTTATATGGACACACACACTCAAACAATTCTTTGTAATATTTTACCTTGTGTAGTTATTAGCATTGATTTAAAAAGCCCTTTGTCTGAAAGGATTCAACAGCCACGTGAATACTGTTGAATAATTTGCTGAGTCAACTTGCACTGACTTAAAGTCAAGGCCTACAGTGGTTCTTCGGCTGCTGGTGAAATCAGAGTTCTCGGTAGGACTTAGAATCAGCTCCCTTACGGCCTGGCTTCTTTGGTTTTTTTTTTTTTTTCATGTTATTTTAGCCAATGTGGATTTTTCCTTATACTTTTTCCTCCCTTGATTTCTGTGTTCTTCCCTGTCCGTAGAAAGCCACATGGCTGATTCTCTCACTTCCTGTAGGCTTCAATTCAGAAGTCATGTCCTCATAAAGGCTTTTGCTTGGCCTATCAGTGAACTCTGCACTTCATATTTTCTGTTCATGCTTTATGCCTTTTTCTTCATATTTGTCCATGCTTAGGAATTAGTGAATCTGTTTAGTTTTTTTTTCTTCTATAAGCAGAATATAAATTTCTGAAAGTCTGTGGCTGTTTATCCAGTTTTTAAATTTCTTTGACAGTTTCACGAGTGTATACAGTGGATGTTAGATATTTTTGCCCCCATTCCCTTCTGCCTCCCCGCCCCCAATCTTTCACTGAAAGTCTTTTTCCAGCAAGCCTCCTCTCCTGCTCTCATGTCTTCTTTTCACAGGTAGTCGCCTGAATTTAGTTAGAATTGTTTGCACAGTGGTGGGCGGAAGGTTATCTGCTGGAGCATGGGCAGCTTCTCAGTAGCTACACCACTGAAGAAACTGACACCTCCCACCCCAACAACCATTCATTGCCAAGGGTATGCTAGGGAGGGCTACACTCCCTCATCCATGATGAAGTCTTGACAGGCCCAATTTTGTGTGGATAACCACAGCTATACTGAGCTCAGGAACGTAATATCATGTCTAGAAGACAACTTTTTGCTCTCTATCTCCCTATCTTCTGGCTTCCACATTCTTTCTGTCCTTTCTTCCACAATTGCTCACTGAGCCTTAGAGCAGGTGATACTGATGTTCTCTGGAAGGCTGAGCGCTCCACCATCAGCTAGCCACACATGGTGGCCAACCATGTGTTTCGTCACCTCACTGGGTACGACAAGAAGCTTCTGTGATGAAGTCTCAGCTTGGCTGGGAAAGGTGTTTCGTTTGTTTAATTTTAAAATTGTTAATGAAAATAAAATTAAATTTGAAGAATAAAAAAGATTATTCAAAAATTATATGAGCGAATTATTTTTTCTTCCTGTCTCTGTGTGTCTGTCATATATATCTCTTTCTCTCTCTCTTCTTCTCTCTTTTTGGTTTGTTTAATTTGGAGAATTAAACCCAGGCCTTTATCTACTCATAGGTAACACTCCACAAAAATATATGCTTTCTTTTGTTTTACTTTTCACTTTGAAACATGATTGCCCTAAGCTGCCAAGGCTGGCCTCGGTCACATTCTGCAACCCAAACCAGTCTTGAATTTGCCATCCTGCTGTGTCAGCCTCCCAAGTAGGCATAATAGGCCTGCATCTGTAATTCAATGAAATACAAAGCTGTGTCACTTCCCTAGAATAAAACCCACATAAAAGAAATGTTTAAAGAATATATCAGAGAATTAAAAAAGCTTTCTGATTAATACCTTCTCACTAAAATTTTATTCTCAGTCAGTTTGAATTTTTAAAATTTCTTTTTAGTCAGCTTGAATTTTATCAATATTATACTATTTTTCCATACTAAATGCTCTGCCTCATGTCTTCCCTAGGACTTTTCATTTTATACATTTATATTGTCTTCATTTGTTTAGGGTTGATATAATCAAAATATCATCCTCTGAGAATTATATTGACAAGACTATTTGCCCCAACTTTAGAGTCTGGGAAATCTGAAATCAGTGAAACTCTCCATGAAAATAATACAAAATTAAAGAATAACAAAAATATACGAATAAAAATTATGAGTGAATTCTATCTGGAAGATTCTATGGTCTGCTTTCATATTTATAGATAGCGTTTATTTTGCCATATTCTCACATGCTATAAGTAAGGCAGCTCTTGGGATATATTTTAAAAGGTCACTAATTTTGGTGCTGCGTGTTAGTCTCAAAACCTAATGATCACTTGCTATGGTTTGAATTTCCCACCAAAAATTTTGTTGAAAATTAACTGTCAGTGTAAAGTGTTAGTAGTTAGAGCATTTAAGAAATGCTTAGGTCTTGAGGTTCTCCTGTCATGAATACATTCACTTTACTTATGGATTCGTGTGTCTAGGTAGAAGTTAATACATTCTTGTTTGCTTTGCCTTACCATATGATAGCCATGACAAGATAGCAGGAAGGCTTGCTCTAGATGACAAGTAGATTCCAGAACAATGCTCATGAAAGTCAAGAGCTATAATCTAAGTAAACGTCTTCTCTTTAGTATCAATGTATTAACCTATACCACCTGTAGAGTGGATAGAAGCATTAGACAAAGGAAATATTCTAAAACAGTTCTATGAATTTCCCTGCTAACACCAGCATTTTGGGAGTTGGGATTCAGCATGAATATTTTTGTCACAAATATTCAGGCCATAACTTTTACTCTGTAGAAGCTCACTCTTCTTATTTTCTTCAAACTGTGCCCTTTCTAAACCCAGAAAATATTAGTAATTTTTGTATATTCTAGCTCTAGTGATCTCTCATGTTTGTTTTGTACTGCTTATTGGATAAATCATATTTTGGTACTAATATTTCATGTAATATTTTAGCTATATTTGAAGGTACTGCTTTTTATCCCATGATTTGGTATGAGTTTATCAAAATATCATTGACTCTTTATTCTTGTTTATATGCATATAATATAATGTCTTCTACATTGTGCATGGTCAGGAAATGTATGTGGTTGGATTGAAGCTCACTGCAATGGTAACAATGCAATGGCTTTATACAATTAGGAAATTCACATATAACAACTGGCTAAATTGATGGAAAGCTCAGTTCAGTCAGCCATCCATCCTCTTTGAGTCCTTTTACAAGATAAAGGTCTGACCAGAAAAATACTGAGAAATGTTGCCTATCATTCACCAAGGCAAACTGTTATTCTTTCCAAACATAAACAGCGAAACTAAAGCTAATCTCAATGTTTCATGAATTATTGTTTGAAGCTAACTCCAGTGCTTGTGTATAAACTATTAACAGGTGGCCTTTGTCCAGAGTCAAGAAGGTGTGAGATATTTTAGAAAAGCAACTTTAACAATCTCACGAATAACCACTCATAGCTGGGCACTCACGGGAGCTGTGCATATCAATTTTATATCAAGTTTGCAATCTTTAAAAGATTCAAAACAGTTTTTGGAATTGTGTGTGCATCTCTCTCTCTCTCTCTCTCTCTGTTTTGTGTGTATGTGTGTGTCTCTGTCTGTCTCCTCTTTCTCTCTCTCTCTCTCTGTTTTGTGTGTATGTGTGTGTCTCTGTCTGTCTGTCTCCTCTTTCTCTTTTTCTCTCTCTGTATGTGTGTGTTTAAGTCTGTGTGTAAGTATGTGCATGGGAGCCCAGGTGACTGTGAAGGCCAGAAGAGGGTGTTGGGGCCCCTGGAGCTGGAGATACCAGCAGCTGTGAGCTCTTCAGCATGGGTGCTGGTAGTTAAGTCTGGGTCCTCAGCAAGAACAGTTTGTTCTCTTAAGTACTAAGCCATTTCTCCATCCTGTGTTAGCTATTTTATAAGGCTCTTTTCCTCTTAAAATCCTGTTTCTGAAATAGCAGTTTTGTTCTTATACAGCAATATATAAGTTTTGTTCTTCTATACTAATACATGCTATAAATTTCAATTATGTCTTGAAACCATACTACTGTGCCTGTTATTCCTATTTCATTTTCAAGAATAATTTCTTGAAGTAAGGGTTATTATACAAATGTCCCACTGCATATTAAGTAAGAAAATATGCTTTGGGAAAATTGAGAATAGAGAAACCCTTTCTTCAGATGCCCCCCTTTGCTTCACATAATATCATATCAATTATTTATCTGTCATTCATCTATCTATCTATCTATCTATCTATCTATCTATCTATCTATCTATCTATCTATCTATCTATCATCTATTTCCTATCTAGTGTGTCTGTCTATACTGTTACACTCCCCAGGCAAGTTTGAGAAGCATGCTAGGTTGTAATTAATGGATATTTAAAAGTGGAGTAAATTTAATATAAAGGAGGAAAAATCCATGGTTGTGAACATGTTCTGCATCTTATTAGAAGTGTTCTTTGCATTGCATATAAAGCAGATCTGCCACTGAAGATTTAGTTTAGTTAAACAAGTCATAGTAAGGATTTTGATGGAATGTTAGCACTAATAACATGCAAACTAATAGCATTGGCTCCAAGTGTGTGCTGTGACTTTTTACTCTCTCCTATTAAGCATTAGACCCACGGGCAGAATATCTTAAAACATGGACATTCGATATTGCAAGGAGAAAAGCAGGGAACAAGTGTAGTCCATATTATTTCTGGAAAGCCATCCATCCATCCAGAGAGAGAATGATGGATGGAGAAGCAGAAAGACATCGACGTAAGCTGTCATCTGTGAAAAGACAACTGCATTAATGAAAATAGCTTGACCCCATGTAGACCTTATACATTAAATGTATACATGTATGCATATAGACATCATAGATTGAGAGAGATCGAGAATTGGCTTACAAACACTTATTGTGAGCCTGCATATTAAACCAGTGAGGAGATAGGATTAAATTATGCTTCTGTTTCTCCATTGTCTTTCATAGTCCCTTTTGTTTCTCTGATTTTTTATTATGTGTATTCATTTTGCACAGGGATGGGTTATATAAACATATTTTCATTCAAATATATCATGTGCTTTGTCCGTATTTACCCACATATACTCTCCCGTTTCTTCATTGTTCTTCCTTTCTTTTGCAACTTATGTTTCTCCAAATATATATAATTTATTATTTTATAGATATATGTGTCTGTTCACTCACTTTTATGTTTACAAGTGTGTATATGTAAGTGTATATATGTGTGTAATCCAAGACAAATATACCACAGATAATGTGATATTCATCTTTCTGAAATTGACTTAATTTAGCTTTAACAAGATAATCCTCAGTTCTATCTATTTTCCTGTAATGGCATCTTTTACATTATTTTTCATGGCTAAATAAAACTCCATTGGATATAAATGTTATATTTCCTGCATCCACAAATTTATCAACAGGCACTTAGTTTGGTCCTATAACTTGGCTGAATAGTCTTATGTCAACTTGTCAGAAGCTAAAGTCATCTGAGAGGAGGGAACCTCATTTAAGAAAATGCTTCCGTAAGATTAGGCTGTAGACAGAGAAGCCTGTATGGCTTTTTCTTAATTAGTGGTTGATGGGAGAGGATCCAAGCCATTATGGGTGGTGCCATTCCTGTGCTGGTGGTCCTGGTTGTGAAAACAGCCATGTGGAGTAAGCCAGTAAGCAGCGCTCCTCTCTGGCCTCTGCATCAGCTCCTGCCTCCAGGTTCTTGCCCTGTTTGAGTTTTTGCCTTGGCTTCCCTCAATAGACTGTGATTCAGGATATGTAAACCAAATATACATTCCCCAAGTTGCCTGTGGTCATTGTGTTTTATGACAACAATAGAAATCTGAGAGGTGGCTGTTGTGAATAATGCTGCAATAGACACGGGTGTGTGAGAAGCTCTATAGAGTTCTCACTTAGACACCTCTGGGTGTATTCTCAGGACAGTACATCTGGATCATGCGATGATCTGGATCATGGGGATGGCTCTATTTTCTTCTTTCTTTCTTTCTTTCTTTCTTTCTTTCTTTCTTTCTTTCTTTCTTTCTTTCTTTCTTTCTCCTCCTCCTCCTCCTCCTCCTCCTCCTCCTCCTCCTCTTCCTCCTCCTCTTCTCCTCTTCCTCCTTTTTTTTTTTTGGAAGCTTCCTATTGATTTCTACAGTGACTATGTAATTTACATTCACACCAGCAGCAAATATAAGGAGGTTCCTTTCCCTACATCCTCACCACTATTTGTTGTTTGCTTTTTAAATGATAGACATTCTGCCTAGGGTGAAATGGAACATCACCGTAGTTTTGATTTGCATTTCCCTTATGGCTAAGCATGCTGAACGCTTTATCATGTTTATTGGCCGTTTGCATGTCATCTTTTGAGGTCTGTCAGTTTATTTCATTTCCTCCATTTGGTTGGATTGTTTGCCCTGTGTTTTGAGCTCTTTATCTGTGCTAGATGCAAATCTTTTGTCAGACACATGGCTAGCAGAGGTGTTTTTCTATGCTGTAGGTTGTCTCTTCACTTGATTACTTGCTTCTTTGCTGGGTAGAAGCTTTTTAATCTTATGAAATCCCATTTGTCAATTCTTGGGTTTTTTTCCTGAGCTAATTGAGTAATTTTTAGAAAGTCCTTGCTTTTCTATGGGACTCATGTGACGTGAAAGCCAAGGGGAGCTCTTTATGGGGACTGGGAGAAACTAGCCAAAGTGGGGCAGGGGAGAAAAGCAATGGTAGTGGGAAATGTGAACAAATTAGAAGAAAGTGTAGTAACTCACATGCGCTTAGATGACAATAAAATCCTTTATATGCTAAGCTAAAAATTAATATTAAAGATGCAGAGTAATAAATAGGCAAAGAGGAAAGAGAAAGAATAGAATATCCTTACCTATGTCTGAATCTTGAAATGCTTTTCCTATGTAGCAAGTTCAGATTTTAAGATCTTATAATTATGCTTTTGATTTAATTGTTCTGTAACAGAGAGTAGACTGTGAACTCTGGGAGATCAGTGGATGTGGTTCAGAGAAGTCAGTCAAGCGTCCAGAGCAAAATAGAAATTTGAAAATCTTGCATGTTTATCTTGGATAAGCATCTATAAATGTGTTAGGATCTAAAATTTCTAAGATTACTCAAAAATGTAATTTTGCTCTTTAGTTGTTCATATCTATGATTGTGCCACACTTGAACATGGAGGATGAATTCACATGTGCAAGTGGCTCCAGGAGATGGGTGGGATTTCCCTGTTGAAATAGCTATGAAGAAGTTGGAATAGAGGTCTGGTTTGAACACTAACAAAATGGGCAAATGCAAACTCACCTGTACACTTGTAATGAGTAAGACATGCACCCCAAATCTATAGTTTTCTCCCACCCTGAACCAATAGTTAAGTCTTTAGAACTGAGGACAGGAGACAAATTAATATAAGTATAATAGTCAACTAGGGTGTAAAATGAACTACAACATGAAATACACTAATGGCATATTTATAGGAGAATGGACTTACTCATTAAATACTGGGAATTGTTTACTAAATTGGAATAATAATATTTTAGAAATTCATAATATAAATCTAAAAGTTGATTAGAATATGATTAGGAAAGCAATATTAACAAAACAATTGTTTATAAAGCAGCCAAAGAAAAATGAGTTAATTAAACTATATGACGCATGTTATACAAATTCAATGATTTTATGCAAAATATTTCTAATGATAATACTATATTTCTTAATTGAATTACTTCAAAAGCAAAACCTGAGGCCATAGTCAGTGGGGTGGCTTAGTAGGTAGAGGCACTTTCTGTACACGCCTGACAAACTGAGTTTGACCCCTGCAATCTTTGCAAACATGGATGGAGAGAATTAACTCCATAAAGTGGTCCTTTGAACTTCACACACTCATATCATGTGTACACACACACACACACACACACACACACACACACACACTAAAAAATAATGATGATGTTGAGGATTATAATAATGAAAATTTTAAATTGCTGGAGCCAGAAACTCGAGGTTTATCTACACATATGAGTTTATCCATTCATCAGTCCTTTGGGGACAATATCCCTTTTATAGTTATTCAGCTTTTGTCTAATCTTTTTTTTACAAATATTTATTGATATGCACGTATCAGATAATTTTATTACATGTCAGAAACTGTAGTAGGAGGCCGCTTGTTTATTCCTGGCTGCCCAGAACCCCGAAATAATCACTCAGAAACTGTATTAGTTAAGTCACTGCTTGGCCAATCACCTAAGTATATTGGTAGCTAGCATTTACATCTAGAATTAACCAATTTTCATTATTATATATTTTACCACAAGGCTTGTGGCCTAATGGCAAGGTTCCAGCTAGCAGCTCACATCTTTTCCCTCTGGCAGCTACATGGCATTTCCCTGACTCCACTATCTTTCTCCCAGCATTCAGTTTAGTTTTCTCCACTTAGCTCTATTCTGCTCTGCTATAGGCCCAAAGCAGTTTCTTTATTCATTAACCAGTAGAAGTAGCATATATATAGAAGGACTTCCCACACCAAGAAACTGTATTTGAGAGGAGTTCTATTGTCATTGTGGCTTTCCTTAATCAATCCACTGAATTATTTCATTGATCCAGTCATTAATATAACAGAGATCCTACTACTAGACAAAACTGTGAAGTAACTGAGAGATCAATCTTTCTATATAATAGAAAGATATAATATGAAATTGGCACATACTGGCTTCCTTGACACTGCAACATACAATGACAACAATAACGTTAGGAACTACTGAGCACTGTGTTTAGAATGTGGGGCTTCATGTAGAGGGTTATGGGGATTTGAAATATAAGCAGCAAGTACCACAGCATCTGCATCCTTCACTCACAGTCAGGAGGCTTTATAGACTTCCCAAACAGAGCTTAAGATGCTGCGGCTGTTTGGAGGCTAACCCAATAAAAAGCCTTTCAGTGCTTAATGCATCAAGCTTAAGAAGGTTAATGTGATATTTCTCATTTGTCACGGTTTCCCTAAGTGTTATGTAGTCCCTTCTCTAACTGCTGCCTGAGGCAGCCTAAGGAATAGACAACTCATTAGGCGAAAACCTTGCTATTGAGGTCACCATGTAAACACCTAATGATGTGGAAACACACTGGGGTTCATTGACTGAGCACATTTAGATGAGTTCTACAGAACTGTTCGATAGGTGCTAGGGGAATTCACCAATGACGCTTTAAGGGAACTGGATGCCAAAGCCTTCTTTTAGTCAAAGATAATCATAATCAACCTCTAATTTTCTGAGTTGAAATAGAGGTCACAGAACAGGTAAATGTCCCCACCTTACTTAAGGAAGTTTGAACTATAAACTTCTTTTGGCTAGGGAAGTGGCTTTTATTTATTCCTTCATGAACATGAGGTAAGTACTCATTGCAATTTCATTTCTGCCACAGTCATGAACATCCTTCCAATGAATATGCATTGCATATCTGAATCATTAGGAATATTTATTCTATTTGTATTTTATTTATATTTAATGTACCCTTATTTAGCATACTCTGCAAATATTAATGAAAGTCACTTAAATCTCCTCATTGTATGCTTCTAAGTCCTTGCTCTCAGGTTATTTTTATCCTCATGACACATCTGTTTTGTCTGAGTTCAGAAACCAGTACATTTCCTTCCTTCTTCTATCCACTTCATACTTCTCTTTCATATCGGCAGATTTATTGATGACCCACCTGATAAACTGAGACAGATATTGTTCAGCTGTTCAGATGAGACGACCTTCAATTCTAATTCAATATTTTACCACTCACTGTTTATAAAATAATTTGAAAATATCTTGTAACTGTGTCTATAAGTTTCTGAAACGTTTTACATGCAGACTCGGCCATGAAGATATCATGATTTCAGAGCCATCAAATTATACAAACCAAGATTATTAATATTTCATTGTTTCTTTTATACTTTTTTCATTTATATTATTATTTACTTTCTTCTTATTGTGCATTAGTGTTTTCACTAACAGTTTTGTATCTTGTCTTAGAAACCCTCTTAAGTTGATAGTATCATAGTAGCCATTCTAGAGATGAAGAAACAGAGGATTAAATGTCTAAAATGTTTAAAGCTCTTTTCCTGGCTTAGAAGTTCTAAGTTTGACTGCTCGGTACTACCTCACAGAACAGTTCAGAGATCCAATTAGGCTATGTCTCATGACTTTAGAACATATGTGTTTGATTACATTTTTTTTTGTTGTTGTGACCAGATATCTGACAAAAATTAATTTAATGGAAGAAGTGATGTGGATTACACCCAGAGAAGGACAATTCATTATGGTGATAAAGAGACAGTAGTAGTAAGGAAAGCATAAAGGTAGGGACACTCAAGAAGAGAGAATGAACAAGATATGTATCTGGGCTATGAAACCCCAGGACCAATCCCAGTGATCCATTTCCTCTAGCAAGGTTTCAGCTCCTCTAGGTTCCACAGTCTTCCAAAGCAGGATGATCAGCTGGGAACCAAGGGTTCAAACACATGAACATCTTCAAACCACATCATTCTGTCCTTGACCTCAATAGACCCATGGCTGTTTCATGATGCAAAATGTACTTGCTCCAATTTCCAAAGTCCCCATTATCTTCAATAACCCCATTATCACTGAAAAGACACTATTGATAATGTTTCCATGTATAGAAGCAAGAAATAAAAAAGGTAGACAAATCAATATGCCAAAGAACATAGAAGCAAAAATAGTCAAGAAAATGTTTGGAAACAAAATATGGGCATATATCAAAATGATCATCCATACAATCAAGTTATTTTTATCCTGTAAATGTAGGGTCAACAAAATAAAGTCAATACATGTAATCAATTGTGTAATTGGGCTTGAATACTAAAATTGCACAATCATCTCAAAACATGTAGAAAAAGACTGAAAAAATAAAACATGTCATCATGAAAAAGTCCTAGAGAGAGTAGGAGTGGAGGGAACGTACATAAACCTAATAATTCAACTCTATTGTTCTATGTGTCTGTTTGTGCCAATACTATGCTGGTTTTTCTTTTTCTTTTGTTGTTTGTTTTTCAAGACAGGGTTACTCTGTGGCTTTGGAGCCTGTCCTGGAACTACATCTTGACTACCTCTTGTATACCAGGTTGGCCTCAAACTCACAGAGATCCACCTGCCTCTGCCTCCTGAGTGTAGGATTAAAGGCGTGCGCCACCACTGCCAGGCTTCCATGCTGTCTTAATTACTATAACTCTATCGTACAATTTGAAATTGGGGATGATGGTACCTCTTGCAGTTCTTTTATTGCTCAGGACTGTTATAGTTATCCTGGGTATTTTATGTTTCCATATGAAGCCAAAGATTGTCCTTTCAAGATGTGTGAAGAACCATGTTGAAATTTTGACAGGGATTACATTGAACCTGTCCATTGCTTTGGTAGGATGACCATTTTCCTACGTTAATCCTACTGATCCATGAGCATGAGGAATCTTTCCATCTTCTGAGATCTTCTTCAGTTGACTTGAAGTGTTTGTTATACAAGTGTTTTACTTGCTTAGTTAGAATTATCCCATGATATTTTATATTATTTGTGGCTATTGTGAAAGCTGTTGTTTCCCTCTAAGTCCCTTTATCATTTGTATATGGAATGACTGGTGGTTTTGTGAGCTAATCTTCTGTTTAGTTACTTGGTGAAAGTATTTATCAGTTGTAGGAGTTTCCTGGTAGAACTTTTAGGGTCACCTATGTATACTATCATATCATATGCAAATAAAAATACTTTGACTTCTTTTCCAATATGTATCCTATGAATCTCCTTCAGTTGTCTTATTGCTCTAGCTAAGACTTCAACTACTGTATTAAAAAGGCATGGAGAGAGTGGACAACCTTGTCTTAGTCCTGTTTTTAGTGGAACTGCTTTAAGTTTCTCTCCATTTAAGTTGATGTTGACTGCAGGCTTGCTTTAAAGTGCCTTTATTATGTTGAGGTATGTCCCTTGTATCCTTAGTCTCTCCAGGACTTTTATAATGAAGGGGTATTGGATGTTATCAGAGGTCTTTTCTGCACTGAATGAGGTAATCATATGGCTTTTGTTTCAGTTTGTGGTGGATTACATTTATTGATTTATGTATGTTGAACCATCCCTGGATCTATGGGATGAATCCTATTTGATCAAGGTGGATGATATTTATTTATCAAAACAATCTTTTCTCATTTTACATACCAATCTCAGTTTCCACTCCCTCCCCTCCTCCCACCTCATGCTCCCCCTACTTTCTACCTATTCCACCCCCATCCACTCCTCAGAGACAGTAAGGCTTCCCATGGGGAGTCAGCAAAGTCTGGCACATCATTTTGAGTCAGGACCAAGGCCCTCTCGCCCTCTGTCTAGGCTGAGCAAGGTGTCCCTCCAAAGAGAATGTGCTCCACAAAGCCAGTTCAACACTAGGATAAATTCTGGTTCCACTGCCAGTGGCCCCACAGAGTGCCCAACAACACAACTGTCACCACATTCAGAGGGTCTAGTTTGGTCCTGTGAAGGTTCCCCTGCCTTCAGTCTAGAGTCAGTGAACCCTATAGCTCAGGTAAGCATTTCTGTGGGTGTCCCCATCATGGTCTTGTCCCCTTTGTTCATATTATTACTCCTCCTTCTCTTTGACTGGACTCTGGGAGCTTGGCCCAGTGCTTAGTTGTGGATCTCTGCATCTGCTTCCATCAGTTTCTGGATGAAGGTTCTATGATGGCAATTAAGGAAGTCATCAATCTGATTACAGGTGAGGCCAGTTCAGGCAGCCTCTCCACTATTGCTTAGGGTCTCAGCTGGGTCATCCTTGTAGATTCCTGGGAATTTCCCTACCTAGTTCCAAGTTCAAGCTAGCCCCATAATGGCTCCCTCCATCAAGATACCTCTTTCCTTGCTCTCCCTCACTGTCCTTCCCAATCTCCACCATCCTGTTCCCTCACGTTCTCCTTTCCTCTCCCCTTTTTGATGTATTCTTGAATTCAGTTCAGAAGTATTTTATTGAGAACATCTGCAAGTATGTTCATAAGGGAAATTGGTCTGCAATTCTCTTTCTTTGTTGGGTCTTACATGGTTTGGGTGTCACAGTAATTTTGTACTTATTAAGTTGGACACTGTTACTTCTGTTTGCATTTTGTAGAATAATTTTGCATTTTGAGAAGTGTTTGCATTAACTCTTCTTTGAAAGTCTAGTAGAATTCTGCACTCAAACTATCTGGTGCTGGTTTTTTCTTTTTTCTTTTTGTTGGGATTTTTTAAAATTCTTCTAATTTGCTAAGGGCTGTAAGTCTGTTTAAATTCCTTATCTGATCTTGATTTAACATTGGTAAATTGAATGCATCAAGATATTATCTATTTCTTTTAGATTTTTCCAATTTGGTGGAACACAGATTTTTAAAATATGTAAATCCATGATTCTGTGGATTTCCCCAATGTCTTTTGTGTCTCCCTTTTCATTTCTAATTTTGTTAATTCATTCTCTTTTGACATGTTAGTTAATTTGGATAAAGGTTTATCAACATTATGGATTTTCCCAAAGAACAAAATCTTTTTATCACTGATTCTTTGTATTTTTTTCTATTTTATTGATGTTTGCCCTAAGTTTGAGTATTTCTTGCCATTTATTCTTTTTGCATGTGTGTAGTGGTTTGAAAGAATTTGGACCCCAGATGGAGTAGCAATATTAGGAGGTGTGGCTTTGTTGGGGTAGGTGTGGCCTTGTTGGAAGAATTCCACCATTGTTGGGGTGGGCTTTGAGGTCTCATGTATGCTCAAGATACCTTCCTGTGCACAGACTACTTCCTGTTGCTTGAGAGATGTAGGCCTTTCATCTACTTCTTCAGCACCATGTCTGCTTACACACTGCCATGTCCCACCATGATGATAACCTCTGATCTGTAAGTAAGCCACCTCATTTAAATGTGCTCCTTTATAAGAATTTCCATGGTCATAGTGTCTCTTCACAGCAATAGAGACCCTAACAGTGTGATTTCTTCTTTTCATTCTAGAGCTTCCAGGTGCTATTAAATTGCTAGTATGAAATTTGTCCAATTTTTTAAATGTGTGCACTTAGTTCTATGAACTTGCCTCTTAGAACCATCTTCATTGTGCCCCATTAGTTTGGGTATGTTGTGTATTCATTTTCATTCAATTCAAGAAAGTCTTTAATTTCTTTCTTAATTTATGGTCTTGATCTATTTATTATTCATTGGTGAGTTATTCAGTTCCTACAAGCTTGTAAGTTTTCTGTTTGTTTGTTTTTTTCCTGTTGTTGATGTACAGCTTTAGTCTGTGGCAGTCAGATAGGATACAGGGTGTTATTCCATTTTTTTTTGTATCTGTTGATTTGTAACCAAGTTTGATGTCTATTTTGTCAGATATTAAAATGGCTACACCAGTTTGCTTCTTAGGTTTATCTGCTGTGAATAGCTTTCAATCATTTTACCCTGAGGTAATGTCTATCCTTCATGTTAAGGTGTGTTTCTTGCATGAAGCAGTAGGCTGGACCTTGTTTTTGTATCTCTTTTGTTAGTCTGTTTTCTTTTATAGGGGGATTAAGACCATTGTTATTAATGAGTAGTGTTTGTCGATTCCTGTTATATTGTTGTTGTTGTTGTGTGTGCATTTTCTTCTCTTTTGATTTGCTGTTTTCAGATTACTCATTCCTTGTGTTTTCGTGAGTCTGATTACCTCTTTAGTGCCTTCTGAAGGACTGGCTTTGTTGATACTTACTGCTTAAACTTGACCTTATCATTGAATGTCTTATTTTCTTCATCTACTGTGATTAAATTTTATTTGGTATAGTAGTCTGTGCTGACATCTGTGGTCTGTTATAGTCTGTTTATCATCTGTCAGGGCCTTCTAGCATTTCGAGTTTCCATTGAGAAGTTAGGTGTTATTCTGATAGGTCTTTTTATGTTACTTGATCTTTTCCCCTTGTGGCTTTTAATATCTTTCCTTATTATGCACATTTAGTATTTTGATCATTATGTGCCAAGAGGAATTTCTTTTCTGACCCAGTCTATTTGGTGTTCTAAAAACTTCTTGTACCTTGCTTTCGGTTAGGAAAATTTTCTTCTATAATTTTGTTGAAAGTATTTTCTATGCCTTTGATCTGGGATTCTTCTCCTTCCTCTATTCCTATTATACTTATATTTGGTCTTTTCATAGTGGCCCAAATATCCTGAATGTTTTGTGTCATGAGTTTCTAGATTTAATTTTTTGTTTTGGTATTTTTTCTTTTTTTCCCCATGTTTTAGGGATGTTTTATGTTAATATGTTAATCATTTACATAGAGTAGAAAACAAAAAATGCAATGGAATGCAAACCATTTCTTTTTCCCATTTCCCTCCCTATTTTTTTCTTTTTTGAGACAGGGTTTCTCTGTGTAACAGTCCTAGTTCCTGGAACTAGCTCTGTAGACCAGGCTGGCCTTGATCTCACAGAGATCTGCCTGCCTCTGCCTCTTGAGTGTTGGGATCAGAGATGGACACCACCACTGCCTGACTAGATTTAACATTTTCTCTCACTGAGGTCCCTATTTCTTCTATCTTGCCTTCAATGCTTCAAAGTCTCTCTTCTCTTGTATTTTGTTGGTGAGGCTTACTTCTGAGGATTCTGTTCAAGTTCCTAAATTTTTCATTTCCAGATTTCCTTCAGCTTGGGTTTTCCTTATTGTTTTCTTTCCACTTTCAAGTCTTAAACTATTTCAAACTATTGAAAACACTGATTGTGCTTTCATTGATTTTTTTAAGGGTTTTATTCATTTCTTCTTTAAGGGGTTCTATCATAGTCATAAAGGCTATTTTAAGGTCTTTGTTTTTAGCTTCGGCTCTGTGTGGTGGGGTTGCTGGGATCTAGTGGAGTCACACTGACCTGGCTGCTGTTGATTGTGGTTTTATGCTGGCGTCTAGGCATCTGGGTTTGGGAAAATTGTAATTTTAGATGCTAATATCTGGCCTTGTCTTTATCAGGTACATGTTTGCTCCTTGGTTTCTGGTGCCCTCTCTGGTTCTTAGGAGAGTGTGGTGGCTATTTATTCCCTAGTAGAAAATTCTTCTTGGATCCTGATAGGTGTGGCCACTGGGGGCTCTGGTTAAAATGTGTTTTGGGAGATGACATTTATCAATGGGCATGGGATGGGGGGAGTGAAAGGGTTCACAGGTTGTAGGAAAGCAGGATTTTTCACTTAGATCTGCCTAGACCCTTGGGACTTGTGGCAGAGAGTGAAGAGAGGCCACAATAGTTAGTTTTTTACAGAGCTGTGAAAGGGACTGGGAGTTGGATATGGAGGAAAAGAGGGATAGTGAAGATCTGAAGCTTACCCATGTGCTTTACTGGCCCACTTGGTTCTCTGGCAGCTTAGCTGGAGGGTTCCTGGAGAAAGCCTGCTAGAGTTAGACACTGAGATAGCAGGATGAGGTGGGAGAAAAACTGGAGGAAATCTGTGTGATCCCTGGAGACTGGGACAGAGGGGAGTGGGAGGTCACAGCATGTGGTCTGCTACCTAGAGGGACTGAGACTGCAGGAGAGGAGGGAGAGGCGGCAATCATCTGTAATCAGCCTACCAGCTTCACAGGCCAGAATGAACTGTGGATTTAATTAGGACATTCTGTGATGCACATCCATTCTCACACTTGACCCTTGACCATTTTATACGTATCTTTATGGGTATAACATACAAGCAGACACTTTTGTACACACACATATAGATATGAGGATATCCAGAAAGTAGTTCAAAGGTTGGGTTGCTAAGATAGCAAAGCAACTATAAGAAAACGCAGGCACTTATTCTTGAAAAATGTAATTTCTCCAATTTTTAAAAAATCCTACTCTCTTCTAAGTTAACATTAAACACACACACACACAGACACACACACACACACACACACACACACACACACACACACACACACACTTAATAATACCGACATTACATGAAGTTTTAATACATTCCAGACTATGCTGTTTTTGTTTTTCTGTTGTAAAACCTTTAAGGGCCACAAATCTTTGCACCATACAATGTTCATCTCATTCCTTAAGGTGATGTTACTCTTGAGAAAACCTACACTGGGCATTAAAAGATGTGTTTATGTTTATTGTCACTATTTCCTCATATTCTATTTAATAACTATGAATACCATCTTATTCACTGTCCAATTTGGCATATTTAAATTTCTGGTGCATTTGACTGAATTCACACACTTCATGTCATATGTTACTACTACTACTATTATTATTTTATTATATTTATCTCATAATAATGTGTACCAGTGAGTGCACTAACAACTTCAATTTCCTGGAATGTAGCAGGGATGTCACACCCAGCTTCTGAAACACTCCAAATTACCATTGTTAACTACTGACAAGAAGGCACAACTTGAAAGTCTACTAAAAGATGCTGATTATCCTTATCTGACTATAATTTGTATAAACTGAGAAAAACAATAAATATAAAAATAACCTCAACACAAAAGCATAAACAAGAGAAAAATTCAGACTGTGTCTTCTGTAAATGTAGTCCGTGTATGAACCCTTGGAACTGACCCAGGTGTGTAACATAGTTGGCGCTACAGAAATGGCATGAAAACATTTTTCCTTCAGTCACTTGTAATTGGTATTCTTAGAGTGAAGAGGAGAAAATAAAGGGGATGGGATCTTTCAATTTGCCGCTTTTGTTTGGAATTGCCCCAAATCATAAGGAACTACAGGAAATTGACATCTTCTTGGCTGGGTTGTAACCTTTCCTCCTCCAGTCTTTCCAAAGCTTGTAAACAAAGACATTTGAGTTTGGACATCCAAACAGTGCCCTCATGCCAAGCTCCCATCCTAACAATTGAGACTCTTCTCAATCTCGCTCTGGTTTCAAATTTTCTAACATCATTTTTTCTTTCTCCTATCATAAATGTGTATTTCTAGAGGTTTCTTTCTTGTCATATATCATGCTCATTACTACTTTGTAATCTGCATTGTTTTCTGCCAGTTTTTACAATCCCTCTGGATTCTGTAGTCATCCATCAGGATTCTTTAAGGCCTTTTCAGCATTGTGTGTATTGATCGACCTCTGCCCTTCTTACTAATGCCTTTTCCCCCTTCACCTGCTCCATAGAGTTTGGCAGTGAAGGTGGCAGAGGTGTAATGAATAAAGCCAATGTTCACTGAGCCTTAACTGGCTTTTATACATTGTTTCTCAGCACTGGAGAGAGACTAGAGAATCAAGTAGACCAAAGTTCCTATTAGGTAATGTTTTATATGCAGGAGGAATAAAAGGTAAAATCACACAATAGTAAAACTAAAATGTACGTTGGAGAGAGGTTTTCTCTAAGGAGTCACTTAGGACACAGTACTGAACTTTGCTTTTGTGTTGTTGAGCCAGCCAACGATCATCAATAAACTGAAGTTTAAAACTTGATTTGTAGAACTGGGATCTACATTTAATAAAAATTTTCCATAAATGAAATATTCTTATTTTAATCAAGTATATTTTTTAAAATCATAAGTTCATATAATGGGCCATATGAATAATAATTACAGTTTTAGAAAGACCAAAAAGGGATGAAGTGAAATGTTGTGTTCAAATAAAATACAGGATGCAAGCCTGTATATTTTTTGTGATAAATTTGAGAAGTGAGTTGCACTGTTAATTTTTCTAATTCATCCTATTTGTCTCTGTCTCAAGCATAATTTTCACAGATACTTCAACTAAAATTTATGGGAGTAAAAGTAGCTCATAACCCTTTGGATGGTTTGTGTCTCATAGACCCAAAGCCATATTTACTTGTTACAATGTGTGTTATACATGCTTGAAAAGTTATTCCAAGAAATCTCTATAGCTATCCCTGAGTAGAAAGAATGAATGAAATATATCTCTTGAAAACTTTAGGCTCATAGCACGCTGAGCACAGGGCCCTGAAAGGACAAGAAGGTTGTCAACTTCAGACCTGGGCATTATCTTCCCGTTAACCTTTGGTGGTCCTAGGACACAGCTTGCCTCAGAGCTCCCCCACATATAACAAATGTACTAGCATCTTCACTTCTTTGTTTTTAAATGGGTAGAAAATGCCCCCTCTTTGAGTTCAACATGTATACCTCCCCCAGGTCCAAGTCTCCCCTTCTCTGACTAGTTTAAACATGCGTTTGTGGTATTTGATAACTTGTTTTCATAGTTACTCCAAAACATCTTTTTTCTTGATTGGCAACCTGCTCCATTTCCACTCGATATGTTTCATGCTTCTTGTTTAGCAGTGATCATCTTCCAGGCCCTTTAGGGTACTCAAGTATAATCATAATTATATTAACTAATTTTGTTCTACCAACTACTCTGGAAATAGAGTGTTTCTCTTGGCATTGTGCAGTTGAGTAAGTAAGCTAAGGTATAGAAAGCTTTAATAATTTAGCCAGGGTTGGGGTTTGAGAAAACCAGTGCTCTTTATGAATATTCATAATTATATCCAATTTTTAAAGAACTATCTTTTGGGCCCACCCTTTTGTTTGCGAGGTCCTTGGCCCTGCAAGAGTCCCTGCTCCTGTACTGAGGAAATTCATCCAGAGGGGCTCCCTCCATTTCCCTAAACGTTACTGGCCATTCAGCGGGCATCTCCCCAGCTACTGGCTTTCTCCATTTACCCCATTCCATCTTGCCTCCAAGCACTCCTTTCCATCTGCGGGGTCCTAGGACCCCTCAACTCAGCCTGCTTCAGGGCTGTGGTTCTGGGAAGCCAGTAGTGAGTGCTCCTGCTGTAGGGGCTTCTTTGTTCCACATGAACCTGCCCCCCCATCCTACCCTTTTGTCTGCAAGGTCCTTGGCCCAGCAAGAGTCCCTGCTCCTGTACTGAGGAGATCCATCCAGAGGGAAAGAGATGGGCAGGAATTCCTCCAACAACTTGAAGGGCAACATGACAACACCAAAATCCAGTAAGCACGCAACAGGAAGACTTGAACACCCTAATCCAGAAGAAGTAGAAGAAATCAACTTTAAATGTAACATTATGAAAATAATAGAGACCTTTAAACAGAATGTGAAACACTCCCTTAAAGAAATGGAAGAGAGGACAACCAAAAAGTTAGAAGAAATTAATAAATCCCTCAAAAAAAAAACCCAAGAAAACCAAGAACAAGCAATCAAACAGGTAAAGGAAACAGTTCAAGACTTGAAGACTGAAAAGGAGATAATAAAGAAAACAAAAACTGAGGGATGGCTGGATATAGAAAATCTGGGTAAACAAACAGGAACTACAGAGACAAGTATAACCAACAGATAGAAAAAAGAATCACAGATGCTGAAAATACTATAGAGGAAATAAACTCATTGATCAAAGAAAACAGCAAATTGAACAAATTCTTAAAACAAAACATCCAGGAAATCTGGGACACCATGAAAAGACCAAACCTAAGAATAAAAGGAGTAGAAGAAAGAGAAGAATTCCAGCTCAAAGGCACATAAAATATATTCAACAAAATTATAGAAGAAAACTTCCCCAACCTAAAGAAGGACATTCCTATGAAGGTACAAGAAGCATACAGAACACCAAATATACTGGATCAAAAAAAAAAAAACCCGGAAAAAATAAAACAAAACAATGTATGGAAAAAAAAGGAAAAACCAAAAAGAAAAAAAAGTCCCCTCACCATATAATAATCAAAATGCAAAACATACAGAATAAAGAAAGAATATTAAGAGCTGCAAAGGAAAAAGGTCAAGTAACATATAAAGGTAAACCTATCAGAATTACACCTGACTTCTCTATGGAAACCATGAAAGCCAGAAGGTCTTGAATAGAGGTGCTGCAGAGACTAAGAGACCATGGATGCAAGCCCAGACTACTATCCCCAGCAAAGCTTTCTTTTACCATCGATGGAGAAAACAAGATATTCCAGGACAAAAACAGATTTAAAAAATATGTAGCCACAAACCCAGCCTTACAGAAAGTACTAGAAGGAAAACCACAACCCAAGGAAGCCAACAACACCCATAATAACACAGACATCTGACAACCCTCCACCAGCACAACTCAAAGAAGGAAAACACAGAAATACTACCACCAAAAAAAAAAAAAAACCAGGAGTTATCAACCACTGGTCATTAATATCACTGGACTCAATTCACCTATAAAAAGGCACAGGTTAAGAGAATGGATATGAAAACAGGATCAAATATTCTGCTGTTTACAAGAAACATACCTTAACCTCAAAGACAGACACTACCTCAGAGTCAAGGGTTGGGAAAAGGTTTTCCAATTAAATGGACCTAAGAAACGAGTGGGTGTGGCCATACTAATATCTAACAAAATTGATTTCAAACTAAAATCAATCAGAAGAGATGGAGAAGAACACTTTATACTCATAACAGGAACAATTCATCAGGATGAAGTCTCAGTCCTGAATATCTATGCCCCTAATATAAAAGCACCCACATATGTAAAAGTTACATTACTAGAACTCAAAGCACACATCAAACCCCACACATTAATAGTAGGAGATTTCAACACTCCTCTCTCACCAATGGACAGGTCAACCAGACAGAAACTTAACAGAGAAATACGAGAACTAACGGATGTAATGAATCAAATGGACTTAA
Source organism: Ondatra zibethicus (assembly GCA_004026605.1). Lineage (NCBI taxonomy): Eukaryota > Metazoa > Chordata > Mammalia > Rodentia > Cricetidae > Ondatra > Ondatra zibethicus. The sequence continues at coordinate 72,702 of PVIU01006371.1, forward strand.
CAGACACCTATAGAACATTCCACCCAAACAGGAAAGAATATACCTTCTTTTCAGGATCTCACGGAACCTCAAAAATTGATCACATACTAGGTAATAAAGCAAACATCCACAGATACAAAAAATTTCAGTAACAAACTGTGTCTTATCGGATCAACATGAAATAAAGTTAGAATTCAACAATAATTCTACCCCCATAAAGCCTACAAACTCATGGAAACTGAACATCAACTACTGAACCACCCCTGGGTCAAGGAAGAAATAAAGAAAGAAATTAAAGTCTTCCTGTAATTCAACAAAAATGAAGACACAACATACCCAAACCTATGGGACACTATGAAAGCAGTGCTAAGAGGAAAGTTCATAGCACTAAGTGCCCACATAAAGAAAACGGAGAAAGCTCACATTAGAGACTTAACAGCACACCTGAAAGCTCTAGAAAAAAAAGAAGCAGACTCACCCAGGAGGAATAGAAGACAGGAAGTAATCAAACTGAGGGCTGAAATCAACAAAATAGAAACACAGAAAACAATCCAAAGAATCAATGAAACAAAGAGCTGGTTCTTTGAGAAAATCAACAAGATTCACAAACCCCTATCCAAACTAATCAAAAGGCAGAGAGAGAACACGCAAATTAACAAGATCAGAAATGAAAAGGGGAACATAACAACAGACACTGAGGAAATTCAGAGAATCATTAGGTCTTACTACAAAAGCCTGTGCGCCAAAACGTTGAAAAATGTAAAAGAAATGGATATTTTTTAAGATAAGTACCATATACCAAAATTAAATCAAGACCAGGTGAACAATTTAAATAGACCTGAGGAAATAGATACTGTCATAAAAAACCTCCCAACCCAAAAAAGCCCAGGACCAGATGGGTTTAATGCAGAATTCTACCAGAACTTCCAAGAAGAGCTAATACCTATACTCCTTAATGTGTTTCACATAGTAGAAACAGAAGAGTCATTGCCAAACTCTTTTTATGAAGCTACGGTTACCCTGATAACAAAACCCCACAAAGACTCAATGAAGAAAGAGAATTACAGACCAATCTCACTCATGAACATTGATGCAAAAATTCTCAACAAAATACTGGCAAACTAAATCCAAAAACACATCAAAAAATTATCCATTATGATCAAGTAGGCTTCATCCCAGAGATGCAAGGCTGGTTCAACATACAAAAATCTATCAATGTAATCCATCATATAAATAAGAAGCTGAAAGAAAAAAAATATGATCCTTTCATTAGATGCTGAAAAAGCATTTGACAAAATTCAACACCCCTTTATGATAAAGGTCTTGGAGAGATTAGGGATACAAGGATCATACCTAAATATAATAAAAGCAATATACAGCAAGGTGACAGATAACATCAAATTAAATGGAGAGAAAGTTAAAGCCATTCCACTAAAATCAGGAACAAGTCAAGGCTGTCCACTTTCTCCATACCTCTTCAATAAAGTGCTTGAAGTTCTAGCAATAGCAATAAGACAACATAAGGACATCAAGGGGATTCATATTGGAAAGGAAGAAGTCAACCTTCAATGGAAGAATAGATTTAAAAAAAGTGTGGCACCTATACACATTAGAGTACTACTCAGTAGTAAAAAAAACAATGACATCTTGAATTTTGCATGCAAATGGATGGAAATAGAAAACACTATCCTGAGTGAGATAACCCAATCCCAAAAAGATCAATATGGCTTGTGCTCACTCATTAGTGGATTCTAGCCATAACCAAAGGACATTGAGCCTATAGTTCAAAGCCTAGAGAAGCCAAGTGACAAGGTGAACCCAAAGAAAAACATATAGATCCTCCTGGAAATTGTAAGTAGATAAGATCGCCGGAACCTTCATCCAGCGATGGATGGAGATAGAGACAGAGACCCACATTGGAGCACTGGACTGAGCTCCCAAGGTCCAGTTGAAGAGCAGAAGATGGGAGAAGATGAGCAAGGAAGTCAGGACCGCGAGGGGTTGGTCCACCCACTGAGAAAGTGTGCCTGATCTAATGGGAGCTCACCAAATCCAGCTGGACTGCGACTGAAGGAGCATGTGATCAAACCGTGTTGTAAGAGGCGCGTGGGGTGCGTCCTTCCACCCGGCTCCCGGCCACTCAAATAATTACACAGAAACTGTATTCATTTAAACTCTCCCTGGCCCATTAGTTCTAGCCTCTTCTTGGCCAACTCTTACATCTTGATTCAGCCCATTTCTAATAATCTGTATTCACCACGAGGATGTGGCTTACTGGAATGAGTCTAATCAGTGTCCATCTTGGGCTGGAGAAGCATGCTGTCTGCCACGCTTCCCTTCCTCCCAGCATTCCATCCTGTCTACTCCACCTACCTGATTTCTGCCCTATCAAAAGGCCAAGGCAGTTTTCTTTATTCAACCAATGAAAGCAATACAAATACAGAAGCACCTCCTACACCAAAACCGGACTTTCTGAATGTGGTTGACATTGGGGGCTGACTGAGAAGCCAATGATAATGGCACTGGGATTTGATTCTAGTGCATGTACTGGCTTTTGGGGATCCTAGTCCGTTTGGATGCACACATTCCTAGGCCTGGATGGGGGGAGGGCCTTGGACTTCCCACAGGGTAGGGTACCCTGCCCTCTCTTAGGACTGGAGCGGGGGAGGTGAGTGGGGGAGCGGGAGGAAAATTGGGGAAGGGGAGGAGGTGGAAATTTTGAATGGTATTATTTATAAAGCAATAAAAATTAAAAATTAAAAAAAGAAAAATCTTTTGCTAAGTCCAAGCAACAATATATTAAAAGCAAATATATTATAGCCAAGTAGAGTTTATCATATAAATATTAGGTTACTTTAACATTTGAAAACCAATAGACAGCTCATAATATTAGTACAATTAAAGGGACTTCCTCAACCTGGTAAATGATATCTGTGAACACCTATGGCTGATATCATATTGTTGAATTATAAATACTTTATGCCAAGATCAGAAATAAGCTTGGGGTGTCTACTCTAAAGCACTTCTATTGCATATTGTACTGGAACATCTAGCCAGGGCAATGGTGTGTTTAAAAAGAAGCAAAGGGCTTCCAGATTGGGAAGAAGACAGTAAAGTCATCTTTATATTGAAATAACACAATTTATATAGAAATTAAATGGACCTTACATTAATAACTTTTAGAACCATTAACTGTAAAATTTGGCATCCCTAGTTACTCAATCAAAGGAAAAGATGCAGTATGTATAACAAATATATACGCATGCATCTGAAAAGACTGGTCCAAGTACTCATAGCACACTGTTATATTTCCAAACTGGAAACAATCAAAAAACCTAAATACTCATCAAGAGAGTGAATAAATAAATTGTAGCATATTTGTATAATTTTATATTCAACAGTGAAAAACTGAACTACTTCAACGCACAATAACAGGGATAAATCTCAGGATGATGCTAAGTGGAAAATAAAAATTCATATGATTATGAATAAATTTTTATTAAGGTCTAGAAAACATAAACTCATCTCAAATATCAATTGGAGAGAGGAGTTGAAATGGGAAGAAAGAAAGATTTACAAGGGATTACAAGGAGACCTTGAGAAGTGATGGTGACCATGGCATGTTCATTATTCTGATGGAGTGAAGATTTAACAGATGCGTGGTTGTACATGCCTGTAATTCTCTTCCTAGAAGGAGGAGATGAGAGAATCTTAAGGGTTCACTGGATAACCATTGTGACCAGTCAATGAGCTGTAGATTCACTGTTTCAAAAACAGTGAGCGATGAAAAAGAAAATATCTGTGTCTACTTCTGACCTCCTTACAAACACAAGCAAGGATATCCTTTTCCCTCTTGCCCCCAATGTGCACACAGAATTCTATGCTTATTGGATTACACTTAGTATGGATCAACCATAAATAATTATCATTCATTAGAGTTGGTGACTTGCAGCACTTTGTACTGTGTGACACTCTGTTACACCTATGCTTTGTCAATGCCATTTTAATCATTTAAATTTGCCAAATGCAACAAGTAAACAAAAAAGGACATTTCTATCATATCCATTTCGACTGATACCACTATTCTCCCTTTGTGTTCTAAAATGCAGGGCAATAATAAGATAAGCAAGTAAGCAGTGAGAGTCTAGTCTCTAAGGGAGTGGTGGCTTCAGCTTAAAGGAGCAACAACACTGGGCACTTCAGGGCTGTAACCTGATTTGACACTTTAGGGAGGCACAATGATCAGGGAAGTGAAAATTCTCACGTTAGTGCATTAAAATTCTATTTCATTGCAATATAACTTCTGGAGATTCATTTTTGTGTACCACATGTCTCTTTAATATAAGAAACTGGTCTTCAAGTCTCAGAATTAGCTGGTTTAAAAAGTTTTAAAATTTAATTCTGTCCATACGTACTTATAATAAAACAAAATTTGGAATTTCCGATTGTAACTCATTTTGAAGAACAGGCATGTACAAGATGAAATTCCCCATAATTGTCAGAAGAGTCTGCCTATGTTTTAAAAACTGGAAGCCCACTAGTTGATTTCTCTATTTTATACAAGATGCCTACTGTGGTATACAAAATGTATATACTGAGATCACAGAATAGAAATTAAAATCCAAGCACCCTTAACTCCACTCTCTATCTCTTGATGACTGAGACAAAATAGGGAAGACAAATCCCAAAATGTAAGAATCAAATTTCCTGTGGCTCTGAGTTCCTCAAATTATTATTCAAAGAACTAGGCTATTTCATAAATTCCCTGGCTTTACTAATCTTCAATACGACGGGCTTCATGTACATTTCATTTGTTACAAAATGCCATGAATATTAACTAATTGACAGCTGCATGCTTTGACCCATGCCTGCAGCAAGCACCAGGCATGCTGGGAGCAGCATAGTTCTGCGAAGAGTAAAAGGAGAGAGCTAATTAATTCCTGGAGAACTCATCTGCGGAGAAGGAGATTCCCCCTGGCGTTTGTTAACACCAGGCAAAAGCCCCTAATTGTAGCTCTGCTGTTCGTGATGCCAGAGTGCTTAGGACCAGGTTGGTATGCTTTCCGAGGCTAGCAATTTTAACGGGAAACGTGAAACCATCAAGGACCTTGACAGGTTTCTTTTCTCTCTGGAAGAATGGCGTTCAACAAATCTAAAACAGAAACACAGTCCCCCCCCCCAACCCATTATATCAAATTAAGCAGTGAAAACTCTTTCCTCAGCCTCTTCTTGTTAGACGGTGAAGGAAGGCTTATAAGGTATGACTCCTGCTGTGAAGAATTGACCGTTCAGCGGGATGGGACATGCTACCACAGAGGAAGCATCAAAGATCACACCTGGACGCTACAGGGTAGAAGTGGTAACATTTGCTCAACTCAGAGCATATTTACTGAGTCTTGGGCTTGATTCTATGGGTGTGAATTGTTCTGATGTTGGAGGTGGACCCGCTTGTTGGTCCTGGCAGCCCAGCTAGCTTAGCTCCGAAATAACCACACAGAAATTCTATTAATTAAAACACTGCTTGGCCCATTAGCTCTAATTTCTTATTGGCTAACTCTTACATATGAATTTAACCCATTTCTATTAATCTGTATATCACCATGAGGTCCTGGCTTACCAGCAAAGTCTCAGCATGTCTATCTCCCATGGTGGGTTCATGGTGATTCTCTGACTCTGCTTTCTTCCTCCCAGAATTCAGTTTTGTCTTTTCTCTCTACCTAAGTTCTGCCCTATAAGGCTAAGGCAGTTTCTTTATTCATTAACCAATACAAGCAAAACACAGAGGGGACTCCCACATCATTCTGAGGTCAAAAGTTTATAACCTTGGGATTTCAACTCATTCATGGCATGCAGTCTTCTCAGTGCAAATCCTGTGTTTGCATTTAGAATCTGGATAATCAGCGACTGTTGTCTGAAAAGTGCTTGGGAAGATGTGCTTGTCCCTTGAATGTCCTAGTGATCTGTCCTTAATAATGCCAAGATGAGATCCCCAAATGTTATCTAAACTATTAATCTGGGTTCTTGAGAGGAGCCAAAAATTACCAAAGTCCTATTTATACTTTCTAAAATGGTGAACCTTGAGCCTAAACTTGCACATTTTTGTTTGTCATTCATGAGATTAGAACAGAATTGATCTAATTTCTCTTATTCTACACCTTTCCCCCTCAAAACCTGTAACCTTTAGTTTTTTTTGACACATGTATCTTTTAAATTGTGGGAAAATAGGTGAAACACTAGTTATTAAATTCTTGGACAAAATAATCATTTTCTAAACTTCTAATCTATAATATCCATGTTATATCATGATATTAATTATATCACAGATATTAATCTGTTTTATAGGCAGCACATTTGTCTGAAGGAATGGGTAGCATCTGGGCAGTGATCAAAGCCTATAGAATAAGCACCATGGCTTTTGACCCCTATGAAAATGTTTAATTGGCTGTGTGCCATCTCTGGTCAAGGATTTAATATTCTCACCTCAGTATCTTCATGCTTTAAATTTGGGTAAGGTAACTGAAATATGATGAAGTTACCTTATTATTCACAAATTTGAAGCACACAGAACACAAAAGCTTTCTTTGGATATCCGGAGGAAGACCTGGTCTTCAGACTTCAGATTCTAGCTTTGACTTAGAACTCAGTTTCATCTTAAATTAGGAATTCAAATGAGGTAGAATGGGATTGGTGACATGTCAAATTCTTGGCATTAATTTTATTTCAATCATATTGGCAAAATTGCAATCTTGGAATACAATCTCTCATTGTGGTCTTACAAATCTGCTCAGTTGCTGTAAAATTCTTATACAGGAGTAACTGGAAGTAATTCTGTGGACATCCAAAATCTCTCGCTGTTTGCACACTATCTAGTTGTGAGTCTCTGTGTTAGTTCCCATCTACGGCAAGAGGATGCTTCTCTGATGATGTGTGAGGCAGTGATGTACGGGTAGAGCAGAACGTTGCTATGATTTGTTTTACTTTTGTGAATCTGCAGTTGAATAAAAGTATATGTTTTTCTTTCCCTAGGCCCACAGCCTATGTACTTGCATGTTGTTGGCCACTAAAGCATTGTCAAGTGTGGGTTCCATCTTGTGGAGTGGGCCTTAAATTTAATCAGAAAGTGGTTGGTTCCTTCCACAGTGTTCTGCTATTGCAGCAACATATCTTGCAGGCAGGTTACTTACTGTTGGAGATCCCAGCATTTGTAGTTTGGTTGCAGGCTGTCTTTCTCCTCTGCTATCAGTCAGAGTACCTCCTGGCACCATGAACATTGATAGTAGGGGTGAAAGCTCTATTTATGCAGAAATTCAACTTCTCTGTGTTCAGTGAGATATTTAAGTGTCATCTTTAGCAATAGGGCCCTACCATCAGTTTGTGGAGAACAATCAATAACCTGAGATGTTTGGGATTTCCATGGAGTGAGCCCTGTTGCCCAATATCTGAACTGAATCCATTCCTATCACTAGAGGTTTTACTTGGTGGAGAAAGATGTCTAGTAGGGGCATTGTCTCCCCAATTATTTAGTGACTACATTTAGATTTTTTTCATATATGTGTATTTCTTAAGAAGCTCCTACATTAGTCGGTTTCCATATGGCCTCTAGTGTTAGTTTTCCCATCCTGCATCCCCTCCTTTACCCTGTCTTCTTCCTTTACCTCCAATCTTCTTGATATTATTATGCTAAGAGTTCTTGCAGAAAGATATGCTTCATTTATATTTTTTCTTTCTTAAACCTCTTTATAGAAAATTAGGCATGGACTTTATTTGCTGTGATTTGTATAGCATAAATGCATCTATTATGCATTTTAAAATTAAAAGAGTGAGGACAGAAAATGCACACATCCTTCAGCAGTAAAATCCACAGGACAATGGCATTCTTTCAGGAAGGGATACATAGCCAGCAGTCTGATGCCAGGCCCAGGCTTGGGCCAGAGAGCTAGCTACAGCCTCCTAAAGAAATCATCCTTCTTCCCAGGGCTTTCCTGCTGTGCTTTCCAGACTCTATTCAGAATGAACTGAATCAAGTTTCTTTCTATCTTATCATTTTCAGTCTCTATGGAACCTCCACAGTCCGCATGTCTCTCATCTCCAGTGCTTAGATACTTTCTGTGTTTCCCATTCCTCAAATCATATATGATATTCTTAACATTTGGAGTCACTATGTACTGGTTAGTTTTAAGTCAACTTGATATAAGCTAGAGTTATCTGAAAGAAGGGTGATGTGGGAAGTCCTTCTGTATATGTGTCGCTTTTATTGGTTAATGATTAAAGCTGTTTTGGCCAATGGCCTAGCAGAGTAAAGCCAGGTGGGAAATCTGAACAGATATATAGAGAGAAAGTATGTGGAGTCAAGGAGATGCCATCTAGCTGCTGAAGGAGACAAACACTGAAAACTTACCTGTAAACCACAGCCTCGTGGTAATACACAGATTAATAGAAATGGGGTAATTTAAAATGTAAGAGTTAGTTAATAAGAAGCCTGAGCTAATAGGCCAAGCAGTGTTGTAACTAATATAGTTTCTGTGTGATTATTTGGGTCTGGGTGGCTGGGAACTAATGAGCAGTCTCCATTCAAGAGGGAACCTCAATTGAGAAAATGCCTCCATAAGATCCAGCTGTAAGGCATTTTCTTAATTAGTGATCAATGGGGGAGGGATCAGCATATTATAGGATGCCATCACTGGGATGGTGGTTCTGGGATCTATAAGAAAGCAGGTGGAGCAAGCCATGAGGAGCAAGCCAGCAGGTAGCACCCTTCCATGGCCTCTGCATCAACTCCTGTCTCCAGGTTCCTGCCCTGTTTGAGTTCCTGTCCTGACTTCTTTAAACGATGGTCTATAATTGAAGTGTAAGCCAAATAAAGCCTTTTCTCTCCAAGTTTCTTTGGTTATGGTGTTTTGATAAATTTTGTGTATAAATTAATTTTAGATATCTTTACATATTCTGTATACAGATACATTTTAAGCAAGTGATTCTTAACCTTCTATTAATCTTTGCATATTTTCTTTTTATCCTTTTATTGAAAATAGATTTTTTTCTCACAGTATATAACCTGATTATGTTTTCCTCTCCCTATACCCCTAACAGTTCCTCCACTCCTCCCCTCCTCTCTAGATCCTCCACCTTTCTATCTCTCATTATGAAAAAAACAGGCTCCTAAGGGATAATAACAAAACATAACAGAATAAGATATAATAAGATAAAACAAAAATGTCACATTAGAGTTGAACAAGACAAACCAACAGAAGGAAAATATCCAAGAGAAGGCAGAAGAATCAGAGACAACTCATCCACTCACTCAGGAATCCCACAAAAGCAATAAACTGGAAGCCATAGTCCATATACAGTGGACCTGGTGAAGACCCCGCAGGTCCTGCACGTGCTACCATCTCTGTGAGTTCATATTAGCTTCATTCATGCAGATTTAGGGGGGCTCGTCCTCCTGGTGTCCTCTACATCCTCTGGCTTTTAGATTCTTAAGCCTCCTCTTCCACAGAGTTCCTTGAGTCCTGAGGAGAGAGATTTGATGTAGCCATCCCATTCAGGACTGAGTGTTCCAAAACCTTTCTGCATAATGGCTGGCTGTGGGTCTCTGTTTTTTTCACATTTGCTGCAAGAAGAAGCTTTTCTGACGATGGCTGATTTATGAGTATAACAGAGTGTCACTAGGAGTCATTTTATTGCTCCTTTTTGTTTTTTAAAGATCAGTAGTATTTACTTTTATCCCACGACAATGGGCTATTTACTATCTGGTTCTTAGTCACCCAAGTAATGCTGTGTATGGGTTCCATCTTGTAGAGTGGGGCTCAGGTCAAGTCAGACATTGGCTGGTTCCTCTCACAAGTTTTGTGCCACCACTGCCCTAGTGTATCTTGCAGGCAGGACTCCATTATAGATCAAAGCGATTGTGCCTGGTGGTTCTTACATTTCCTATCTAGATTTAGAGCGGAGAGTTCTGCTCTCTCAAGGTTATTGTCAACAGGTGTGGCTAATAGCCAGACCAAGGACTTCAGGAATAGAGAAGAAGGTAGGTTTCTACTTCAAACAATAGTCTAAGAATCCAACTAAGTTTCATTTTCCCTTAAGGAGATAAATTTGAATTCCACCCAGGGAGTGGTTTACCAAAGAATGTTTTGGTCTAGGGTTTGAGCACGACAAAATGTTTAACTAAGGCTGTAGCCTGCGACCTTTAACTGGTCTGTTCATTACCTTGTATCATGTTAACGGAGTTTTTTGTCTTACTCTTACCTTTTGGGGTGGGTGGTATTTTAAGCAGTTGGAAATTAAATGCAGGCAATTTCAGTACTTACTGGAACTCCCTCCTGATACTATTTTATGTTTCTCCATTTTATTATTTTCATTCCTGTCTTCATATTCTTTACTAATATTTCTAAATTATGCCTCTACCCTGGCATTTTTGTCAAGGCTGATCCCTACAGACTACTCTGAGCTTCCATTTTGCACCTGTCAGAATGGCCAAGATGAAAAGCATTGATGATAGCCTGTGCTGCACAGGATGTGGGGTAAGGGGAACGTTCCTCCATTGCTGGTGGGAGTGCAAACTTGTACAGCTGCTTTGGAAATTAGTATAGCGATGTCTCAGAAAATTAGAAATCCATCTACCTCAAGATCCAGCAATGCCACTTTTGGGTATATACCCAAAGGACAAGGACATGTGCTCAACTATGTTCATATCAGCATTATTTGTAATAACCAGAACCCGAAAACAACCTAGATGCCCCTCAACTGAAGAATGGATAAAGAAGACGTGGTACATTTACACAACGGACTACTACTCAATGGTAAAATAATGACATATTGAAATTTGCAGGCAAGTAGATGGATCTAGAAAAAACCACATTGAGTGAGGTAACCCAGACCCAAAACGACAAATATAATATATGTCATAAGTGACTTTTAGTCATAAAGCAAAGTAAAGCCAGCCTACAATCCATAGCCCCAGAGACCCTAGACAACAAAGAGGACCTTAAGAGAGACATACATGGATCTACAAAGGAAGGAGAAAAAGACAAGATCTCCTGAGTAAACTGGGAGCATGAATGTAATGATCTGTTCTGTCTCTTTAAGAGACAAGCCACGCCCACTCCCCCTGCTGAGACAGGCTGATCTTCAGCTTCCAGCCTGAGTTCTCTCTCTTTTCCATCTTCCTCTTGAAGAGGCAGCTTCTGTCTCTCCCCCCTCTTTTCCTTCTCTCTCTCTTTCTCTCTCTGCTCTTCTCTCCTTCTCCCTTCCTCCTCCATAACCTCACTATAATAATCCAACCTCACTCTGCATGGCATGCCTATCCATGTCTCTGTCTCTTGCCCACCCGCCACGTGTCTCCCTGCCTGGGACCAGCCACTGCTTGGGGAGCAACAGCCATCTCTGCCTGGGACTGGCTGCTCTCAGGGCCAGCTGCCTGCTGCCACATGGCCTGCTACCACCGCTTGGGGACCTATAGCATTTCTGCTGCCTGCTGCCGCACGGGATCCTATAGCATTTTTCATTTTTCCATTATATTTTCTTTATCCATTTTTTTTTCAGTTGAGGGTTGTCTAGGTTGTTTCTAATGTCTGGCTATTATGAATGGAGCAGCCATGAACATAGTCTGGCAAGTGTCTCTGTGGTTGGATGAAGCAGCCTTTGGGTATATGCCCAGAATTGTATAGCTGAATCTTCAGGTAGGTAAATTCTCATCCTCCTGAGGAACTGCAGCACTGAATTACATAGTGACTGTACAAGTTTGCACTCCCACAAGCAATGGATGAGTGTTTCTCTAACTCTGCATCTTTGCCAGCATGAGCTATCATTTGTTTTTTATTAATCTTAGCCATTCTGATGGGTGTAAGTAGTTTTGATTTTGATTTCCCTGATGTCTAAAGATGCTGAACATATTTAGGTGTTTCTCAGCCATTTAAATTTCCTCTACTGATAATTGTCTGTTTAAATCTCTGTGTCACTTTAAGTTAGATTATTTGTTTCCTTGACATTTACTTTCAATTAAAGCTCATATATTCTTAGTTTCTATACAGACTAACTTGTCATTTTTCTTTTAAGATGTGCACTGAGTCTAATTTAGGACATAATTTTTCTAACATTTTCTTTCATATTTTATCTAGAAGTTTCACAGTCTTGACTCAGTAATATAGATCTGTGACTCTCTGGTCCCTGTTCTGTCTTTATGCCAATATGCCAAGAATGCCTTGATGATTTCTTTGCAAGCATACAATGTAAAACTTTCACTGCTATTTCTATTTTTACTAGACTATTTTTAGAATGGACTTAGTTTTGAAGAAAACTGTCCAGATAGCATAGATAGCTACCCAGTGAAAATGTCATTTGAGTTTCCTTTTTCTAAATGCATTTATGTTTTTCTTTCATATATATATATATTCTTTCATATATATATATATATATATAAAATGAATCTTCCTTCATTTCACTCCTGTTATCCTGTCTCACTCCCTCCTTCTCCCATTGAAAACATACACCATCCATGCATTTTCCTTCCTAAATTTTATGTCTTTTTTTGTAAATGCAAATACCATATAAATGGTAGAAACAGTTTGACAATTTTTTTTTCAATTACAAATACACCTTTCCCTGTGAACCAACCATCTCATCTTAGATGTTTTACAAAAGGAAATAGAAAAAAGTCTTATGCATGAATTGTCCTGCAGTTTTACTCATAGAGATGTCAAACTCTAAGGAACTCAGATGTCTATCATCAAACGAATGAAATATCCAGCATGGATATGCAGCAGCACAAGCAATTTAAAACACAGTTATGAAACTGAAAATAGCTCAGCCACATATTTTATACTCCACTTGATTCCATTTAGTTTCCATTTAGTTGAGAATTTAGAACAGGGAATATTATAGTCATGAAAAAAATAGTAGCTCGGTCTTAAGGGTTGGGTTAATTATCTAGAGCTATGACAGAATTTATAGAGATTTAGGAACACATTTGTCAAAACTAATCAGATTGCATTTTCAAAAATGGTGAGTTTTATTTTATATAACCTACCCTATCATTTAAAAGACCAGATGCCTTGTCTCAAAAACAAAAAATTGTCGGAGAAGTTGCATCATGAAACTCAATAATATGGCTTTCTAAACAAGACTTGAACATCACCATTGCTGGGCATGCTAACATGGGCAGGGGTGAGCTCACAGGGCCTCCACCGTATGTAAAGAATGTGGGTAATCACAGAGAGTTGAGAATGGGAGAAATGGTCTTTCCTAGGGAAGAACCCCTCAATTGGTTATCCAGTCCCAACTGTTCAGCCCTGAGATCATACATACAGGTGACATTATACAGACTGAGCAGGATAGATTTAGAAATTGTGTGTGTGTGTGTATGTATGTGTGTGCGCATGTGCATGTGTGAACAATTAAATAAGGAGGCCATGAATTTGAGGGAGTAAGGAGTATGTGAGAGTTTAGAGGGAGAAAATGTTACACCAATAATATAATTTCAAAAATAAAAAAGAAGATATATTCCCTTGAATATTGTGACCTTGGTGGTATTTCCAGGTAAATAAAAACTCTGATATATAATAAAAACTTGTTATATAAACAATCTAGATAGCAGAAGTTAGACTTAACACCAAGCTTCCTGATTCCATATCAAATGTTCGCTATCACGAGTCTTCCTCCATTTCTTCAGAATCAGATGCTTCATGTTTCTTTCAAACTGTGTATTACCTAAAATGTGCTCTACTGAGTAGATAAAACTTCTCCCTATTTGAAAGATTTATTTGTTTCTGTGTGTATGTGTGAGCCTGAATATATGTGTATATGCCATGTGAGTGTAAGTACCCATGGAAGCTAGAGCAGGGTACCAGATTCCTGGGACTGGAGTTTCAAACAGTCCCAAGTCACAGTGTGTGGGTGCTGGGAAGGAAACTTGGGTCCTCTGCAAGAGCAACAAGAGCTCTAAATCACTCAATCATGTCTCTGGATCATAATTCCCTATATTTAAATTGGCTTATTAAGTTTTACCACGAGTACCCTTTTATCATTAAATTATTCTATAGTAATGTGTCTGTGTAATCTCTTTATCAATTATGGGTTAATAAGGTGATGTATATTGCTTTATCCAAGAAAAATATCTTGTATATGCTTGATATACAGTATCTCTTCACTTATTGCATTTTGTTCTTCTGTAAAAAGATGTTGAAAATATACGTATTTAGAGGGAGTATCTCTACTTAAAACATAAGAGGTTAAGCAGTATGTCTATCATTGAACTACATAATACAGGAACTTAAAGATAAAAAAGCTAAGAATATTTTTCTGATGAAACACAAATATTTAGAAACACTAAATTGAAAATATTAATTTATATTCAAAGCAGTAGACACTGGTACACTCTCTCCTGGCAGCATGGCTGTGAGAAGCAGCTGGCCTGCATCCTCTGTCATTTTCCTATTTAATTTTATATTTTGGTCATTTTATGTGTACAATATTGCATCAACAAGCATGTGCTTAATGGACTGAAGCTAAAGAAAATGGAAGCATCCAAAGTGTCAAATCTGATCTCCAGTACTTAGATTACTACATTTTTATCAACTCCTTGGAATATCTTTTCCAGGGAACCTCAAAAGCAAGTTAGCTTCCTTGTGGAACAAATGAAAGACTGACAGCTCTTACAGCTATTCCCATGGGAGTCAGGGACACTTGTCTCCACATTTTCCTTAAAAATTACTGCACTCAGTTTGGCCACTACACAGCCACATGCTATTTGCTGAGTCAATACACAATTAAATTTCTATATCAATCCAAGTTATCCCAAAAGGATATAAAGACTCAGTAATATTGCAAAGTTGGAGAGATTAGATTGATTTAATGTGGAGAATTATATTTGTGAACTCAAAGGGATTATTGAGTATAGGAAGTAACAGTGACTATTTGAATCAGTATCTATGATGAATGGACATCATTTAATTTTACATTGTGACCATATTATCAGATTTATATATGGATCTCACAACAGTCTTAGAGTCTTTTAGCATGCCATCAAGAAGTCTTATTTTAAAGGAGATGTTGTAGATAACTGAGTAATTATGGTTAAAGAGTGTTTATTGCTGGATTGCTGCTGCTCTTCCCCATAGTCCTTCACCTCACCGACAGCAGCGTGTTTATCATCACTGTCTGGCAGTAAAGAAGACATATGCTCATGAAATCAAGGACTGTCCTGATGTTAAAAAGAGGGTAACTATTTTAGATCACAAAATAAAAATCTAGTTTGAGCAATGAGCTAAATCTAATGGTATGGACTTCAAAAGGGACAGATGTGAGGGTAGCAAATGAATTTTAACAACCAGTGGAAGCTAAGGTAAAACAGAGACAAAGAAACACAGGCAGATTAATATATAGTAAGCTCATATTTAATCCATATTTCTGTGTGACTAAGAAAAAGGCACTAAAAGTTCAATTTATATTTGAGTGGGTATAAAGTGGCCAGGTAAAGGGCAAAACTGTTCTCTGCAATGGAGCTTTATATGTGGACATTAGAACTGTCCTTTACAATATAAAAATGTGATTGAACTTGATCAAGATGTTAGAAAAATTGAAGTCCATGCTATATGAGAATCATTTACATAATCAGGAATATTAGATACTAGAAAGAGGAGACTTTCAGGGCTAAGATAGCTTTTAAAGGCACTGAAGCATGGGATGAGAGGCGAGGAGAGACAGTGTTGGACTCTGCCAGCTTACAGGCACGGGGGGGCAAGGTTGTCTTTGTTCCTCAGATCAAGAAAATTACCTGTTATACCCCAATAAATTGTTATTTAATAAATATTTGAGACGAAGAGTTTTTTCCCTGCTTATTTTGCCATTCACCTACGAGGAATATTGTCCTGCTATCCAAAACCATTCTTCATAGGTAAAATGTAAGTTAAACTTTAAAATGAGATGGCAATACAGGTAACACCTGACGAGGGCAGATTGGTTCCTCAAGATTATTTTGATTTCTCAGTCAGGGTGCTTTTAGAGTGAGCAAGTGTGGTACATAGCATCCGCAACAGGAATCTCAGGCTTTGTTCCCAAGACTGGTAGGGATGTGAGTCTAAGGGCAGACGCTGAAATTTCTATAACATGCTTCTTTTTACAGTGGATCGCACAAAGACACATGACAAGAAAGCAGACGATTTATTAGGGAAAGTCTTATTTGAGGGAGAGGTGCGGGGGAGCGGGTGCCATGGCCCCTGTTGATTGGTTCAGAGGACAAGAGGGGAAAGCATTGAAGCCAGGTCAGCTGTGACTGTTTTGGGTCATTAGTGCTGTGCCTGCCTCACTCAGGTTTGTATGATTCCAGCTTGCCAGTCTGGACTTCCTTGGGTGAATGGAGATCAGGTAAAGTGAGTGTTGTTAGCTTTCCGTTGATGCCTTCTAGGCACATTAATCTCAGGGACCTTCTTCATAAATTTCTATTCTCATGCCTCAGAACCATATCCCGAATGGTAAAGATTTACCAGGCTTCTGTATGGATTCCCTTTGAACTGACTGCAGACATATATTGAGTTATAGCCACCGTAAGTGTCCCCAACACAAAGCAAGTCAGGTTTCCTTGCAGAATTTTACTACACATTATAAGTAAACAAAACTATTAGTTTGATATGTGGAGTTTAACATCACTCTACTGTATTAGAATGTGCCTCTTCTGTCAGTTTGCGATATGTTCTGGCTTGGCATCTACTCCGACTCAAGCTCCTGATAATTTCATGATGATCCTGGGATCTAGAGAAAATGCCCGTCAAGGAAGCTATCTATCGTCCCTCAGCTTTGTTCCTGTCCACATCAAATATGGACTGAAGTAAGTGAGACGGTTCACAGATATACTTGGAATAGGAAAGTGGGGATTAATTTTAAAGTTCATTTAAGATTAAACATTTGTTTTTAAAAAGTAAGTTGTTCATGGGGGAAACACCAGGTCAAGGAAGATTGTTGATGGACTGAGTTTCCTTCATAGGCTCTCCTTGCCCCTAAACCTGACCCTATGTATGTGCCTGAAGTCATTTTGGAGTGAATTTGATATTCCTTAGCCTGTGGGTAACAGGAGCTAGCTGAATAATTCAACAGTGCCTGCACTTTACTGTTTTAGAGAAACTTGTATTAAATACAATGTCTTCAAATGACAAATGATGGAATCTTGGGGAATGGTGTGGAGCCACCAGGAGATGTTTGGGCATATGAGTTCTTTTCCTTGATATTCTAGAAATTATTCTACTTTCTGTTTTCTGAGGATCTTAGGGATCAGCTAACAGGGGTTGATGTGTTCCTTCCAAGAAAAGTTAAGTGAAATATTATCTCATGAACAGCAGAATTTGGTTTTGGGAAATATCATTAAGGTTAAAAGAAGAAAAGAAATTAGATTTATGGAGAAATATAGTTTTCTCATACAGGTGAGCTGTAGTGCTGTGGTGTCCCCTTGTATAAATACATTTTTATAATTCAATATGTTGTATAGGTTTTGAATTAGAAATAAAATTCCTTGTGTACGAATTCCATTATTTTGGGGTTCTTAGTGTTAGTGGCAGGATGCTATATATAGATGAAGTGAATGAAATAAATGATTTTCTATTGTTTAAAATTAGCAAACAACCCGTTCATCCATCTATCCATTCATTGATTCATTCACTACAAAGAAGGAATTTTT
Organism: Ondatra zibethicus; assembly: GCA_004026605.1. Lineage (NCBI taxonomy): Eukaryota > Metazoa > Chordata > Mammalia > Rodentia > Cricetidae > Ondatra > Ondatra zibethicus. Next base: position 90,346 of record PVIU01006371.1, read on the forward strand.
CAAAAGACTGGATAATTCCTAGGTATTACTCTAGTGCTAAAGAAATTTAGATCAAATAAACACACAAAGCAATATTAAAAATTATTTAGAGGTCTTTAGCATTTTTGAGTTGCTTTATCTCACCCATTACCTATTCCCTTATTCCACCTCTCTTTCTCTGTTTGTGTTTGTCTCTCTTTCTATATATAGTACACACATTCACACACACACATGCACACACACACATATGCACACGCACGCACACACACAAGCACACACACATATTTCTAATTCTATCCATGATTTAACTCTGATTTTTTAAAAGTCTATCCTTTAAATTTTATTTTCTTATCTGTCATTTAAAAGAGTGATAAATGATTATAGACAGATATTAATATATAGTTCTTATCGCAATTTGCCAAGATTTACTATTTAGGCAATGAGTGAGATTATGAAACTTCAAGCCTAATCACAATGAAACTGTGAGGGTCATGGTCAGCATCATGGGCCACTTGTCAGCTGCCTGCTCATCAACCCAGTTTTGTACAATAAGACCTGGAGAATGAAGTGACCAAGACGATACAAACTTTATTTTCTGAAATGTCTTTATCACTTGCCAGTTTTCAGATGAATCTAACGTGTCATTTCTCAATTTTCTTACATATGATTACTGTTTGACAACAAGTGATATAGTGTTTTCTGGCATCAACAAGAGGAATTATTAAAATTCAACCTTACCCGTGGAACAGATGAGAGGATCATTGGAAACTATTAAAATAACATAAGCATGTAGTAGTAACATATGTCTTATTTTTACAAAGATGGAGAACTAAGTGACACTACTTTGTTGCATAGTGAATTATGTCAGAAAAAAGAAAAGAATTTCGAAATTTTATCTCTCACATTCCATTTTCATCCCAAGTATGTACTTTGAAGGAGCAAGTGGCGCTAATTGTGAGATCATGCTCCTGTAAGCGTTCCTACCTTTTGGCTAACATAACCTGCCACATGGCTTTTCCAGTGTAACAAAGTCATAAATGACTATTCATGTAAGGATATTTTTATTGAGAACAGCAATGATGCAGAATAATATATTCCATATTTGGAAACCAATTCCTGTGTAGTCAGTCATGTATTCCATTCAGTGACTTCACCTGGTCATTTGTTATTTCTGAGTTTATGATTTCCAAAGTAAAGCATGACCCTTGAGTAGTAAATGTGCTTTCTTTTCTGACAGGATAGCTAAATGCTTAGAAATAGAAACACACCGTTCCCTTATCAGCACAAAATTGCCATCTGAGAGTAATTAAAAACAATATTTATAGCCTCAAGTTTGCATAGTGTGCTTGAAGAAGACTGTCAAGCTATTTATTACTCGCACATAGGCATCACTAGGCAAAAGTCTTTGAAGAAGCTGCTGTTGGAAACCAGCAAGGTGCTACCCTGGTTTTAGATACTATGTCTCACAGAAGTGACTCCATGTCCTGTATTTTCCTATGAATGAACATACAGACAGCTAACAAGTAATGAGAAAATAGAGTTGCATCAGTTCAACACCAAATACTCATTTGTATCTTCCCAAGTAGGATTTCATGGGACCAGATCAAATCTTAGTGCATTGTTTGTTTCTCAAAGGACTCTATGTCTCAGAGATTTTTCTCATTGACATCAGCCCCCTCTATGGCGTCAGGCCTGATCTCTCAGGTGACTTTGGCAGAAAAAAGTTGTATTACAGTTTTCACATCACAAATCTAACAGCATATGGCAACTATAATAGGTTACACAGAGAAGATGCCCTTGACACTTTCCCCCAGTTACATAATTATTTTCAGTGGAGACACATCATATACAACAAGTCAATAAATGGATTTTTCAGTAGAGAATTGGCAAACAAGGAGTGGTTTAGATGCTACACCAAAATGTCAAAAAATAAAACAACCAGATCAACATGATGGCAGATCAACTTGGGCAAAGGCATTTGCCACCCAGTCTGACAACCTGAGTCTAATTCCTAGAACATACATAATAGAAGAAGTGAACAGACTCCCACAAGTTGTACACACACACACACACACACACACACACACACACACACACACACACACGTGCACATGCACTTCTAAATAAATAAATAGTTGTAAAAGAGAAATAAAACCTTTCAACCAAGAAACATTTTCCCATATGAGCAAATGCTGAGAGTTTGTCATGGCTAAATCTGGCTTTAAAAAAGAATGCTAATGGCTACCCTTTAAGTTAAGAGGAGAAACCCCAACAGCAGAAACCATGCTTTCTAGTGATAAGAATGTGATGCTAGGATCCAGATGCTGCATAGGTGCAGTGCCTGTAGCAGCCCTCCTCCTTCTCTTTGAGCCACAATTTGTTGGAGGGAGGCCACTTGTTTGTTTCCTGGCTACTCGGCAGCTCAGACCCAAAATAATCACACAGAAACCATATTATTTAAATTACTGCTTGGCCCATTAGCTCTAGCTTCTTATTGGCTAACACTTATATCTTAATTTAAACCATCTCCATTAATCTGTGCATCATCATGAGGTTGTGGCTAACCAGCAAAGTTTCAGCACATCTGTCTTTGGCGGCAGTTCCATGGCTTCTCACCGACTCCACCTCCTTTCTCCCAGCATTCAGTTAAGTTTTCCCTACATACCTCTATTCCCTGCGCAGGCTCAAGTCAGTTTCTTTATTAACCAATGGTATTCACAGCATACAGAGGGGACTCTCACATCAACAATTCCAGACGTTCGCACTATTGAGGCATTGCCTATGAATCTAGGTGCCAGGGTTTCCCAAGTGTGAAAGCGTGTTTACATCAAAGGGTGTGTGTGCTGATGCCACACATCCTGCCCTCCAAACCCTTCCTGAAGTTCTGCTGAGAATAAAGCTCCTGGATGTAGATTCATGCTGCGAACCCCGTCCTCAGGAAGCTCTAAGAAGAGACTATTTGCTTTTGTCACGTGGGGCCTGATTCTTCCCCTCAGAGTTCCTGTGGCCCCTCAGCAGTGTTGTCTTCTCTGGTATGGAGACCTAAATTCTCTCCAGAGCCTCTGCCATGCTTCCTTCTGTCTGTGTGGCCACCACATTGATAACTTTTCTATCACATTCTTTACCCCACAACAATCCATCTCAGTGTTTCCTTGAACCTGCATTTAAAACTTTTCAAAATGCACAAAAGGATCAAACTTACTAGTAAATTGAAGCACAGCTCAAATGTAATATTTCTTTTTCTTCTCTTTCTTTCTTTCTTTTTTTCTTCCTTCCTTTTTTCCTTCCTTTTCTTTTTTCTTTTTTCTTTTTTTTGTTAGGTTTTTTGAGACAAGGGTTTCTCTGTAGCTTTGGAGGCTGTCCTGGAACTCATTCTGTAGACCAGGCTGGCCTTGAACTCACAGAGATCCTCCTGAGTGCTGGGATTAAAGATGTGTGCCATGACCACCTAGCTTAAATGTGATGTTTCAAATGCAACAATAGCATGAGAAAATCACTTTTAACTTAAGTTTTAAGAAAAATTGTATTCTAGAGCCATGAAGTTTTTAACTGATACCATTACAGGATGTTAAAAATTATAACATCAAAACTGTGACTGAAGAGATAGCTTAGTGCTTAAGAGTACAAAGTGCTCTAACAAGAACCTAAGCTTCAGTTTCTAGAACCAACATCAGGCAGTTTAAAACCTCCTATAACTTCAGTTTCAGGGGATTTCACACCCTCTTTTGGCTTTCAGGCACCTTCACACATATACCACACACACACACACACACTAGGATATACATGTATACTCAGGCATGCACATTCATACAAAATAAAAAAACAAATAAGATATGACTCTTCTTCAGTCCCTATGAGGCTGAAGTGAGAGCTGTATTTAGACACTTTCTTAGTGAGTACCTGGTCCTCTGTACCATGCTGCTGTTCCATATCCAGACTGAACCAGAAGCCACATTCACACTCATGCTACTTCTCAGTGATGCGGTCTCTAACCTGTTGTAGGGAGCAGGCTGCTTGTTTGTCCTAGATGCTTAGCTAGCTTAGCCCCAAAATAATCACACAGAAATTATATTCATTAAAACATTGCTTGACCCATTAGCTCTAGTTTCTTATTGGCTAATTCTTACATCTTAATTTAACCCATTTCTATTACTCTGTGTATTGCTACATGGCAGTGGCTTACCAGGTAAAATTCTAACTGGTGTCTGTCTCAAGTGGAGGATCCATGGCTTCTCTCTGACTCTGCTTTCTTCCTCCCAGAATTCAGTTCCATCTTCCCTGCCTACCTAAGTTCTGCCCTATCATGGCCAAGGCAGTTTCTTTATTCATTAACCAATATAAGCAACACATAGAAAGAAGGACCTCACACACCACTAACCCTTGTCCTGTGTCCTTTTTCCATACTCAAGTCCAGCAATGAACTGCATTCATGAGCATTCTTGGTTGCCATTGAATTGGAGTCACCCTAGTCTCTCCAGTAAAAAAACAAACAAGCAAGCAATGTTGGGTACCTGAAGGACTGATCTACAAACTCTTTCTAACTGATATGAAATCAGTTAATTAAGGACAACAACAGAAACAGAAAGAAAACTTCCACTCCATAGAGGCAGGCTCCACTCATATCAGATCCACACACAATAAATAAATCTACATGTTCAGTTCCCATTGCCAAAAATACAGCTGATAGGAAATGCCAAAAAGATGTTTTTCCCCAAAGACAACTAGTGTTATAAAAATGTTCTCTAAGGAGAATTACCTAGATGAAGCCCAGAATGGATGGCCAAATGATTCAGGAGGTTAAAAGGAACAGAAACACCTAAGCAAACCTGTAAATAGGAACAAACTCCCAAATGATATCCAAGAAAGGACAAAATTACAGCAGAATAAGGTAGTGAATGTAGTTTGAAAGTTAATTCAACAAAGAGAAAGAATTATTGAAAAAAACTTAAGCTAAATAAAGACAAATTCAATAACCCAATCATAAAACTCAGGAGAGTACCTTAGCTGTAAAATGGATCAGGCAGAAGATAGAAGATTAAGACTTAAAGATAAAATACTGGAATTGAACCACACAGGCGTATAATATGAGAAATAATAACAATAATGTATAAGCGTGAAAGGAATATGCACAAACTGTGGGAGGACATGAAACATCAAACCTATGAATTACAGGCAGAAAAGAAGGGGATGAACCCCAGGTCAATGGCATAGACCAGATCCTCAACAGAATTATAGACAAAAACATTCCTAAACTAAAGAAAGACCTGCTCGTGCAAATACAAGAAGCACACGGAACACCAATTCCACAGGACCAGTAAAGAAACTCCATTTTACAATTATTTGTCTTTTTACAGTTAAAACACAAAACATACAAAACAAAGGAAGGTGATTGAAAGCCGTGGGAGAGAAGTCACGAGTTACATATAAAGGCAAACCCAACAGAATAACAGCTGATTTCTCAATAGAAAATTTAAATCTAGAAGAGCCTGCAGGTTCGAAAACACCACAGATGCCAGCCTAGACAGAAAGAAATTAGAGCAGCCAGGCAAGAAGTTAACAAGTCTAATTCTGAATGAGAAAAACCCATGGGTAGAGAAAGAGCAAGCTCTAGGAGTGACTGAGGGACAGAGAGGGCAGGAAAGGAGACAAAAAAGGTTGACAGTAATGAATTTCCAGGAACAGATCAAAGAGGAGGGGCAGAGACTTAGGAAAAAGGTTCTAAATAGGAATCTCACCAGAGGGAGGATTCCAATAACTCAGGAATGACGACACAGGGAAAGGACTAAGTGCCATAGTGACAAAATCTCAGTCTGAGGGTATCCTCAAGTAAATCAACACTAATAAGAGAGATGCCCTGAATCACAACAGGCAGGAATCACTTTCTCACCCAGTAGGGTCAGAGGATGCCCTGGATGTACCAGTGTGGCTTTATTATAGGTTCCTTTGTTTGAATAGGTTCCAGGAGCCCAGAGAGACAGAGAGAAGGCAGGCTCCAGAAAGCCAATGAGAGACTCAGAGACAGAGCAGAAGGCTCAGAAGAGGCACTGGCAGAGAAGGGAGGGAGAGACAAGTGTGCAGAGTAGTTAGAGAGGAGAAATGGCTGGAAAACATTGTCTCTAAAATATGGAACAGAGTATGGTGGGTGACAGGAGCCAGCAACAGCAAATGATCTGTACCTCAGAGAGCCAAAATCAACAAGTTAATTCCATTTCATGGGACAGTGGCCTTGGGAAATGGGGCCCAGTGTTCTCCTGGGGCTTGTCACTCAATGTACATGATGCGATGAAACCACTAAATTTCAACACTCCATGGGTAGAAAGAAAGATTTATTGGGGATCAATCTGGCGAGGCTATCTCTGGGGGACAGAGAACAGAGAGAGAGTACAGTGGTGGAAGGAAAAGCTGCTTTTATATGGTGATCAACAGGGTGCAGACTTTCAGATGATACAGGCTATTTGGACTGACTGGGAGCTAGACACCCTTTCCAAAATAGTTGACTTTGAGGGCAGATTAAGGGTGGTTCCTGGTAAACCAAAGTCATCTTAAGGACTCTATTTACCCAATAGGAATCCATCTGCTTGTCAAAGTTCTTCTGTTTAGAACATTATCACTAGCTCTACCATCAGGGAAGGGGGGTGCTTTGGGCCTCACAAATTAAATAAAAAAAATATAAGCTATTTAAATAGATCCATATAGAACAAGGAAATTGGAACAATAATAAAAAGTTCTTCAACCAACCAAACAAACAAAAAGATAAGGTACAGAGGGATTCACAATAGAATTCTACCAGACTTTCAAAGAAGAACTGCAATCAGTACTTCTTAAACTACTAAAAGAAATAAATAGAAGGAACATTTTCAGATTTCTTTGATGAGGCCAATGTTACTCAATATCAAAACTAGGTAACACATACACACACACACACACACAGAGAGAGAGAGAGAGAGAGAGAGAGAGAGAGAGAGAGAGAGAGAGAGAAAATAAAGGTCAATAGCTCTGATGAACATAGACTCAAAATTTCTCAACCCAATATTTGTAAAATGAATACAGGCATATATCAAATAGATCATATCCTACGATCAGACTGTGTCTTTATCCCAGTGATGCCAGGGATTGTTTAACATAGGTAAACTGATGAATGTAAAAAGTCATATAAATAAATTAAAAATGAAAATCGCATGATTAGCTCAATAGATACAGAAAAAGAGTTTGACAAAATCCAATGTGACTTCATAGAAGTCCTAGAGAGAATAGAACTGGGGCGATATTATGTCAATATAATAAAATCTGTCTGTGACAAGCCCACAGCCAGCATTATCCTAAATGAAGAAAAATGCAAAGGGATCTCATTAAAATCAGGAATGAGACAAGTCATCTATAAAAAGTAATTGTTTGGTACATAGTTGGCATTCTAAAGTGAGATAGAACTCTCCATGGTACATCTGTCTTTTCTGCAGTACACTTATAACAGGTATAGACAGAAGAATATAAAGCAGAGATAAATTGAAAGTAAAACAGGGTAGAGTAGGTTATAGGCATATGCATCTGATAAGGTCACCTACATATCTTTATTGCCACCATTGTTGTATTGATCATTGCCACATCACATTAAATTTTACTTTATAGACATCATTATTCTTGGACTGGGAAAAATAGAAATCCCACATGCAATATTTATTTCCTGGGAATTGAGTGTAAAAGATTCTTCTTTCTTCATTAAGGTGTTAATGAACTATGTCAGATGTTGATAGAGACTTTCAGAAAACCAACCAAAGAGTCTTGAGTTCCACTTGGTTATTTATTTCAATGTACATTAAGATATAATCTATGACAGTTACATTTAACACTGCTTGTCTGTTCCTGAGAACAACTCCTTTTGCCAGGAATTTGGGAGCATCCCATTGGAATGGCCATCTGAGAATGAGGAAATTTCAGTCCCCTCATGGGGTTTTTAGTCTCACTAGTAAAATAATTTAAAAATGGGTTCAAATGGAGATCTTAGGATCATTTTATCCAGGTTTAAAGTATAACCCCAGGGCAGTCAAACTGTAAATCTCAGCAGTCCCTGGAGGAGAATGGAGAAGTGAAAAAAAAATGCACCCTGTTTATGTCAAGCTCATGTGGAGCTCAGCCAGACTTCTAACAAACCCCCATGGCTGGGGGGAGCGCTTCAAAGAAAGAATAAGGAAGACAGAAGTATCAGGAAAAGCACACTTCCACTTTGGGGAGCAGCCGAAAGCAGAAAAGAAAATGGAAAAGTTACAAGGGTAGATCCCTCACAACCTTAGAGTGCCTACGAGCAGGAACCACACTAGAGTCCAGGAATTCTAGGAAGGGATAGGAATTATAGGAAGGGAAAGAACATCATCTCTTTTAAGGGCTAATTATGCCTCCTAGATCTTTAGCATGTCTTAGGCAAGTCCATCTACCTAGAGGGTCCTAAGAGGAAGTCCCTCACCCAAGTCATTGACTTGCATGACTAGAAGATTGGGCCTTCAATCAGGCCAGGGATTTCATTCTTCTGAATAAAAGGAAAGTTTTCCCTGAACAGCATTTTATTGCTGTTGTGACTTACCATTATAAATAGATAAATAATGTTTCAGTATTTCCATTGGAAAGTTAGCAATCATTGACATACTGTACGAGAGGCCAGAAGAAGCCATGATCTAAAATGCTTCTTTTGTAGTTGTGAAGAATCTGACCTGAAGGCAGTCAAATTCAATGGCAAGCCTAAGACATACAGTTTCATTAATTCTGATTCTATTCAGGCATAAAGGCCTTATTGTAGTTGGATAATTCTCATTTAACTTAGCTTAAAAGTCTTCATTTTTATCTTTATATACTCTTATACCATAAAAATAATCTGTCATTGTCTCTGTCAAAACCAAATTCTTTATTGGCAAGCAAGAGTCCTAGACTAAGTCTAAATGGAAACATGCGGTCATAGTGTTATATAAAGTGGACTTGGTAGTTCATGGAACTAGAGTATATTCAGAACAAAATAATGTAAACTTAAATATAAGATGAACCTCAAAGACTGAATCTATTTCTCTGAGTCCAAACTGGAAACTAAGTTAACACTACTTCTCTATAGAATGTCTTCATTTGTATAATATTATTTTCTCTAGCAGATGTTTATCCATCCAAACAGTTGTTCACAGAACAACTTCCATGATAGATTCACACTTAAGGAGCATTCTTACCTCATTGTAGTCATCAATCCCATCATCCTATCAGTATCTAATTAAATTCTAATCCAATGGTCACTTTTGTGAACCCAACCTAACCTGAACTTCAAATTTTCAATACATTTCTTTTTGTTTTTCTTCTGTTGGAGCCAAGGGTTGTTGAGCAAAGATGGGGACAGACCACCAAAGTCTAATAAACTAGAAGCAAACTTTATTCCAGAAACCAGAATCCAGGAAAAAATTAAAAAATAAAATAAAAAATCTCCATGGCGCACAAAAAAGCTTATCAGCTAGCTGAGACCAAGCCAGAGATAGATTTTGTTAGGCTTGTGGCCAAGGCTGGTTTCTGAACCCACCTTTTTATAGTGGGGGCACCAAGCATTAGATCTGAATAAAGGAATTTTTGCAATCTTGAGGTAAAACTTAGATACAAATTGCCATATTTTACAATCTCCATTAACAGGGTATTTTAGTTAAATTAGTGTTTGCACTTAATCTATTGTCTTCCCTGGTACTCTTAGGTGGTGTTTACTGAAGCCCTGTGGTCTCCCCTTTGATGCTGCCAGTTTTACACAGCAGGGATAATGCATAACCCAGAGGTCATCTATCTATTTCCTAAAAGTTGACTCAGCTCATATCCATAGGGCCAGCTCTCAGTTTGCAGAGAGATGCTTTGGCCTTGTAAATAGAGGTTGTAAAGCGGAATAACCCACTGTTAATAGTTAATCCTCAAGCTGCTGAGAAAGCTGCTGACAGTCTATTCTCATTCTCCTAGGCTTACAACTTTATATTTCTTTATTTTACATTCCTATTTTTGGATCTACATTTTTATTTTCTTATTCTTGGACTCTTCATCTTCCTATAACACTACTAAAGAGCCTTCAGATGGCTTTTTCTATTACTGAGATAAGCAAAGTACCAAAATGCCCCCTTTTCTTTCATCAGTAGTTTGTATTGTTCATAGCTGAGGAGTAGATATTAGGTGACCTGTAAAGACTGAGACTCTGGGGACAGAGATGTGCTCAGAAAGAAAGGAGTCATAAGTTTGACAATAAAAACACAAATGAGTTATTTAAATGGAAATTCTTCACATAGCAAGGCATAATTAAAAACATACTTCATCTCCTAGGCCATACAAACCACAGAAATCTGTGTAGGTCTCAATAATAACTAAAATCCCTAAAAGACCATAAAATAAGAAACTGAGTATTCTTCGGTCCCCAAATATGGGGTCTGTTGTAGAAAATTATTTTAAGGTGTGTTACTTTTGTTTATGCTGCATTTGTTTAGCTCTGTGAAGCTGTGATTCTTTGTCTAAAACCACAGATTTTCTAACAAAGAGCTGGATGGCCAATAGTGAGGCAGGAGAAAGGATAGGTGGGGCTAGCAGGCAGAGAGTATAAATAGAAGGAGAATTCTGGAGGAAAAAGGAAGGAACAAGACAGAATGTCAGGAGCCAGTCACCCACCTACACAGTCAGCCACAGAGTAAGAAGGAAAGCAAGATTTACAGAAGTAAGAAAAGATAAAAGGCCAGAGGCAAACGTAGATAGAATAATTTGAGTTAAGAAAAGCTAGCTAGAAACAAGCCAAGCTAAGGTTGAACATTTACAAGAAATAATAAGCCTCCATGAGTGATTTATTTGAGAGCTGGGTGGCCTGCCTTCAAAGACCAAAAGAGTAAAGAGCCAAAAGACTAAAAGAACAAAACAACAGGGGTCAGTTCAAACTTTGCTGGTTAATGAAATTTCCTGGAGAGATCAGCGGCAATCATGTTCCTTCTAGACAAGCCTCAGGAAGAAAAATACTGGGAGAGCAAGTGTCAAGCTGCGATTGAGGGGGAGGGTAAAGAATTTGTTCATTTTGGGGATATTTCTAAAGCCTTTTAACGTTCTCTAGTCCAATATGTAAACATAGTAAAGTACGATACTGTGGAGAACTTTTTTTTTTTCTAATTTTCAATTCTTAACAGTGATAAAGTAACCAGAATATTTTCATTCAGTTGGGAGAAAAATACTCATTTTGTGTAGGATGTGGGTTGTGGGTCCCCTTGATGATAGCAAGAGCGGTCTAACGATTTTTATCAATAATACAGTCACCAGTGAGGTTCGATATAACCACTATTACATCTCAGCAGAGGTCTATGGGTAGAGCCTCGTACCTTGAATGCCATTGCAAATACCTCAAATGAAGGAAGACCAGTAACCTGAATTAAAACAACAGATGACAGAGAGATAGCTCAGTGGTTAAGAGTGCTTGCTGGGTTTGGATCCCAGTATTCACGTTAAGGGCTCACAACTCTTGTATCCACCTGTAACTCTAGTTCCAAGGACTCCAACACCCTCTTCTTCAACAGTAAGTACACATGCCATGCACACTCAAGCATACACATAGACACATAAGTTAAAATTAAGAAATAAAAAATAATTATGTAGAAATCAAACAATAGAACAGCAGCAGCAGCAGCAGCAACAACAACAACTTAATCCCTGCTCTAATCCAAGATCCTGGTGCAAAAAAAATTACATAAAATGAAAAACCAAGTCAATATGTCCAATCATTTTTAGTTTGACTTCAGATGCTGTGGTAAGACATGAACGAAAAACAACTTAGGGAAGAAAGTGTTATTTCATCTTACATTTTAGTTCATTGTCCAGGAACAAAGGAGGAACTCAAGGCAGAAGCTTGAAGCAGGAACCACAGGGAAACAATGCTTACTGGCTCGCTTGATATGATTTCATTCATAAAAGACTTTAAAGATTCCACCAGGAGGCTAGCAGAATTAATAAACACTTTTATCAAAGTGGTAAGATGCAAGTTAACCTTTTAAAGTCAGTAGCATTCATCTATACCAATAACAAACACGCCGAGAAAGAAATCATCTGGGCAAGTCCACTCATAATATCCTCAAACAATAAAATACACTGGAAAAGGCCGAGCTAAAGATGGGGAGGAGTTTACAATAAAAACTTTAAAACTTAAATTTGTTTTTATCCTGAAATACCTTGTTTTCTCCATCAATGGTGAATGAAAGCTTTGCTGGGTATAGTAGTCTGGGCTTGCATCCATGGTCTCTTAGTGTCTGCAGCACATCTATCCAAGACCTTCTGGCTTTCATGGTTTCCATAGAGAAGTCAGGTGTAATTCTGATAGGTTTACCTTTATACGTTACTTGG